>SJYQ01018085.1:88447-108497 GCA_006410935.1 Redunca redunca
ATGTAGTTTTTAATTTAAATTGTCTAGGTGTATAGTCTCACATATTCAACATCTTATATTTCCCTTAAATGGTCCACTAAGGGTTAAAAAAATTCCAGTTTCATAGACATTTTATTTTACATAACAATATAGCAATGGCTAGTAATTTAGTAGCTTTTCTATGCATCATTAGAATAAAAATACACTTTGTGAAGTATTCTTTCAGGCTGTTCCTAGACAGAATAAAAGCATTTGAAATCTCCGTGTACTATAAGATCAGCACATCTTCAATTCTGCTTTCAAAGCCTGGAAATGTGTGGGTTTCTCAAATCCCTTCTGTATTTTTAACTTTTTTAAAGTAATGTCTCTATTGTTGTTGCCTCTTTGTCCAGCCAGGCCATAGTTAGTTCTGCACCATGCCTATATCATTACCAGCAATTCAAGGGGAGGGAAATGATTATATAACTTGTATACTTAAATTCAAAGTGAGTAATAATGGAGATTTGGGGTTGTTGCTGAAAGAGCTACTGTTTGACCGTGGCATCTCTGTATGAAACTCTTGTATTTTAGTGGATACAAGAAAATCACTAAGTCTAGTGCAGATTCAAGAAGATGGCAAGTTGACTCTGCCTCCAAATGAAGAGACTGACAAAATCACATTGAACAAGAGATGGTGGGATGGGAGTATTTTACATCCATGTTTGGACAATGTTATCTGCCACAATAGGTTACCCTAAGAAACTTGAATTTCATTCTATCAGTCATTGAGAGTTATTGAATAATATTATTTGGGGATAATAATATAATCACAAACATATTTTGTTAAGTTTACTGATAAACTCCTGAGAGAAATAAGATGATCACGGAGTTCATTATGTTTTGTTTTTGCTTTTACTTTTCCTTAAAGAGTTCATGAATCTTTGAGGCATTGACATGGAAAGCAGGCAGAATGGAAAGCAGTGAAAAAAGGAAAAAAATACCAAATAATCTTAGATGTATGAGGAAACACAGAATACTTCTTTAATGAGACAGACTTCTTCCAGTAATTTACCTACCTTATCTTGGTGGAATGCCAAGTTTAAATTCAGGCATCAACCATATGTCACCCCTTTGGCTATTTGACTAGGGTTCTCATCAAATGCTTGCTTTCATTTAGCCAGAAAATTTTCAAGATGTATCATCAAATTGGGTACCTTCTTTTAGAGACTCTTTGATTTGTCTATAAAACTTTAATCAAAGCATCTTATATATAATCTAGAGATTTTTAAAATGTCATAAGATATTGTCATTTTTGCATTCCTAAATATTCACTGTAAGGCACCCAAGTTTTGAAGATTACTCAAAAAGCAGCTGTGTTTGTTTGGGTTGTCAGATATATCAACAAACAGATTAGTTGTATGTACTTAAATATGTCATGGAAACTGATCATTTGAGTGTCTGATACAGCACTTTTGATTGGAAATATTTTTGTTACTACTGCATATTAAACATTGATAATTTCATTTTAAGGCACTTTAGATTTTCTATTTTGTTTATATCAGATTTGCTTTGTTTATGCTGTTTCACACAGAAAGAATAGAGATTTTCTCATATAGTTAAATGCATTTGGAGAATTGTTTTTTTTTCCCCCCCTTGGAACACAGAAACAAAGTGGAGATGATCTTAATCTTGAATAAACTATATTAAATATTCAATCATACTAGTTGCTTACCAACTAATGAATTGCAAATTAATAGTATTGGAGAACTTTGAATTCTTAGTTTCTAAAGAGTGTTGATGTATAGTTAAAGTATAGTGTCACTGTGATAGTGACAGGTGCTTAGAAGAAAAGTAAAGCAGGGTGAGGAGAAAGTAATAGTGGTTGCATTTCCATATAAGATATTCATGGAGGGTCTCTCTGAAAAGTTACCATTTGAGCAGAGATCTTTGAGTGGCAAATGTGTAGGAAGAATATTTCAGGCAAAAAGCATGAGTGCAAAGTCCTCCTGGCAGCAGAATATGTGACTTGTTGGAGTTGAGTGAAGAGGAAGGTGTGTCTGTAGCAGGAACGCCCATGAGAGATGAGGCCCTATATACGTGTGGGGGAAATTAGGTTATGAAGACCTGTGGAAGGACTTTGACTTTTATCCTGTGTGATGCAGGATAGATTGTGGTGTTTTTTTTTTTTTTTTTAAGGAGTGAGAAGATAGACTTCATATTTAACAGGTGTGCTCTGGCTTTGATGTTGGAAGTACCTTGGTATCACGGCAGTCAGGAGAATGCAGATAACTTTGATGAGAGTGGTAAAGGTGGCAGTAAAGTCACATTGAATTGATGGAGAATTAATGTGAGGTGTGAGAGAAAGGGAAATTGTGGATGACTGCTTTATAGGCTGGGCTACAAAGAGGTAATTGCCAGTTACTAAGATGAAGAGGTTTGTGAGATGAACAAGTATTTGGGCAAGACCAGGTGTTTACTTTGAGACACGTTAAGATTGAGATGTCTGTTAGACATCTCAAGTTGAAATATCAAATAGGCTATAGAATATGTGAATTTGGATTTGAGGCTTGGTTCAGGCTGGAAATACAGATTTGGGAGTACGTAGCGTAAAACTAGCATTTAAAGTGTGAAACTAGGTTATATCACCTGGGGAAAGAGGTATACTTAAGGAAAAGGAGAGGTTCAAGAGCTGATGGCTGAAGAGTGTGTACTTGTGGAGATTGTGGAAGTGAAGAAGAACTAGCAAGTGCATCCGGAAGGAGAAGCCAGGGAGGGAGCAGAAGAAGCAGGACTGTGTTGCACCAGAAGCCAACTAAAGAAAGGGATTTGTCAGGAAGGAATTAGTCCCTTCTGATAAATGCCTGCTGATAGGTCTTACATAAGATGAAAATTGAATTTAGCAGAGATCTTAGCATTAGAGAGATTATTCATTACTTTGACAAAAGCTACTTAGTTAAAATGGTGGTGATTTTAAAACCTGATCTGTATATGTTTAAGAGAAAATAGAAGATGCAGAATTGAAGTTAGCAAGTATGAGCATCTCTCTTGAGTAGTTTTGCTATAAAAGAGAAGAAAAATAGGACAGTATTATGTGGAGGGAGAAATGAAGGGATTTTTGTTTGTTTATAAGACTGAATACAGGAATAATATGATGGAATAATCCAGAAGAGATAAACTTAACCATGGAGTTAAGACAGAGCACGTTTTTCCCAGGAGTGAGGCTACTGAGTAGCTGAGAGGGGTGGAATGCAGTGCAAATGTAGAAGAATTGGCCTTGGACAAGCACATGAGGTGTTTATCCTGTCATGGGGAGGAAGGTAGACTGCATGGGCACAGTGGCAACTGGGTTGGAGGTGTGGAACTGGAAGTCTGGGAAGTTATTTTCATAATAGTTCTATTTTTAGTGACAGATAAACCTTGGAGTGAGGACATAGAAGGTATTAGAGATTTAAGAGGAAAGGAAAAGGTATGGATAGATTATTTAGGTGAGTTGGAGAGGGCCAGATTAATTATATTCCTGGACAGCACTCAAGGACACATTGGAGGTTAAAGCATATGAGTCTAAGATAGTCAGCAGAGTGATCAGTAAATATTTGTTCACAAAAATGAATGAATTGTGGATTTCTCATTTAACAGAATCTAGTCTTGTAGTTGCTAGGTTATTACAATGTACTGGAAAACATTAATTTCCTAAGAAGAGCATTTTATTGAAAGATACAGGCTAGTCAGTGGATTTGATAAGCAGCAAAGGCACCATCTGAGTTGTTACTAATTCAGTCTTGAGTGAAGCACATTGATATTTTAACTATCATATTGACTTTTGGGATAATAGACTTTAGAGATAACCTTTAGATCATTTTTCTTATCTTATAAATGAAGAAACTGAGGACCAGAGAAGCAAAGGCAATCCCTTTTTACTGAGAATCTTCCATTATTTTTTACAGAAAATTTTTAATATTGTAGTAAAAATACTCTACCAAGATTTGCATTTTTTCTAATTTTATTCCTTCTAATAGAGCATTTCTGTTTGGTTTTTCAATTTGTGTTTGATTGCACAGTTATGTAAATTCTTTTTGACAGATTTATTATTAAGGTGAGAAAGATGAATAAGAACTCTAGTTTAAAAAGCTCATTAATTTTAAAGAAATGTGTCATGAATTAATGTTTTCGAGTGCTATGTTTTTCTTTTACATTACTTCTGGATGAAAAGAATTTTATGAAAAGAAATAGGTTATTTAAAATGATTAGATAGAAGTTATACAAAAATTCTTCTAGGCATCTTCAGTGTTCCTGAGAAACAGGTTAAATGTAATACTCAACTAGTGAAGAATTATTATTAACAATGCAAGATTACACTGTAGCCCATCTTTACAAAGCTAGCTATAAAAATGTTTTCTTTTAAAAGTGTTTTCAAATTGTCTTTCACTTGGGTGATCATTTAGTAAATGAAAGTCCTCTCACCAGCATATATTTCTTAAGCATACTGACTGGGAGAAGGATGTTCTTGACCTGCTTGTTTATAAGACGTATAACCAGTCACATTCTACTTTTAGCATATTAGCAAGTTTGAGTAAGCCATCATGTACATATTTCAAAATAAACTAACTTTCCCAAAGTTCAGAAAAATCAGTTAATGACAGTTTAAAAATTGCAGTAATAGTTTTGCATGCCCACTTTTAAAAAATCAATGTTCCGTCTACTGGATAGTAAATATACATTTTGTAAGTGTGTTTATATAGTAACATGCATCAGATTTTCTTAACAACTAAATGTAAAGATAGGATTTAGGTTAGGAAGGTAGTTAGGGTGGTCTAAAACTCTTTAACACCCTGTTCTCTATTTGACAGAGAACATAGAAACAGGATGCTATCAGTCATGTGGGGATCAAAGTATCTATGCAAATAATATGCAAATAAAAGTAAGGATGATAAGAGTAAAGCCTTAGACTTTTTAATTAAATTAAAATCTAGTGTTTTGCCTGGAATGCAAGGTGTCTGTGAATGTCTTTGTATAGTGTTAATGATGAGGCGGGCTTCCCTGGTGGCTCAGTGGTAGAATCTGCCTGCCGAGGTAGGTAGGAGACGTGGTTTGGATCCCTTGGTTGGGAAGATCTGATCCCCTAGAAAAGGAAAGACAGCCCACTCCAGGTTTCTTGCCTGGGAAATCCCATAGAGAAAGGAGACTCGTGGGTTACAGACCAGAGGGTGGCAAAAGAGTCTGATATGACTTTGCAACTAAATAACAACAACAGTGATGAAAAAGCAGATTTTATTGGCGAGATATGAGGTTGGCTCAGTGATAAAGAATCTGCCTGCGATGCAGGAGACTCAGGAGACATGGGTTTGATCCTAGATCAGAAATATACCCTGATGGAGGGCATGGCAACTCACTCCAGCATTCTTGCCTGGAGAATCCCATGGACTGAGGAGCCTGGTGGGCTTCAGTCTATATGGATATAAAGAACTGGACATGACTGAAGCAACTGAGCACACACACATGCGTGAAGTTGGTGATCAAGGCATGTTACACCCTCAAAAAGTGTTTGAAGTTTAGCCCAAGGTGAAAAGAAGTTTTGAAGTGTTTAGGAAAAACAGTGAAGTTGTCATTTTAGAAGTCGAATACTGGCTTTAATGCAAAAAAAATGAGTGTCAGCAAGACCATAAACAAAGTAAGCTAAAACGTGGAATAATGTAGACCAGAGTGATAGTAACATGAATTACAGATACAGAAATAGGGATGGGGAGAAATGAACTGTTCAGGAGCAAAAATCTATAAGATGCTTTGACTGATGGGAAGGAGGAAAATGTCACGGTTAATTCCTGTTTTGGACCTTAAAACTATGATTGAAATTACAGAAAGGATAAGTTTGGAAGGAATTGACTGATTCTGTTTTTATCGAGTTATTTTTTAAGACTGGACATCCAGTAGTAAATTTCTCATAAATAGATACTCATTCTTTAAATATTTAACTATCTGGAGATAATCACACTTTCTATATCATTTATTCTCATTATTCCAATTATTATATATGTGTGAAAGTGAAGTGAAGTCACTCAGTCATGTCTGACTCTTAGTGACCCCATGGACTGCAGCCTACCAGGCTCCTCCATCCATGGGATTTTCCAGGCAAGAGTACTGGAGTGGGTTGCCATTGCCTTCTCCGAAGGAATATATATATATGTGTATATGCCTTCAAATCTATATCTCAGTCTAGGTCACTCTCCTGGACTAGAGCCCTAAATATACTCATGAGGTTAAATTTATTTTCAGTAAGATTTATGCTTTGTTATTAATTGGAAATAAACGATTTTTCAGATTCTGCTACTTAAGTATGGCAGATGAAATGTTATTCAGTTTTAGATGTTGAGAAGCATAATTGCTTGGGGACAAAGATTGTGATGGGACGTTAGTCTCACATTTGTATCTGAAAATACCACTTTAGAAATACCCCATGCTCAAATAAGTAGTTACTGGTCACTGAGTTAAACGTTGGAAATTTGAGTTGTCATATTGCTTCTACAATTGAGGAATAAGCAAATGGATGTACAGGAAGTCAGCATAATAATGATGAAAATAATGAAACTTATTAAATATTTCTATGATATTATTATTTCTTTGTCTTGAGATTACTTACTAATTCTGGATAATTCAAAACATTTGATTTCATCACTTCAGCTCTTACATAAAAATATATTTAATAATGAAAAACTGACCTTCTCTGATGGTTGTTTACCCATGACTTTCTACTCCATTTTTTGACCTTGTCAGCTGTGTCATTTTCCCACTTCATGTGAATATCTGTTTACATTTTTTCTTATTTTTCTTTTGATTTTGAAAGATATATAACTATTTAGGATATTTAATGTGCTGTGTCTTTTTCAGTGACTTTAGCTATTGTTCTTTTAAAGATTTTAATAAAAAGGATTTCTGACAACCAAACAAAACAGGAATCAGGTTTGATAGACTTCAGCGTATATGAAGTGTATGTCCTGTCAGGAAAAAATCGAGCATCCAACACAGCTGGAACCTTTTCTGTACTCTGTATCCATCTTAGCTAGCCAATCTTGTGTATTTACTACAGCAACGACATTGATGAATCACTTTAATTTACCAGCCAACTGACGGTTTGCCAAGACTATCAGTGAGAACCGGCTAGAGCTGGTCCTGATCATTAGAGATACATGTATTGTTTCAAAAAAGTGTAACTGATCAGAAAGCAATTTAGATGTACTGTTTTACTACAGATGTAGAAACAAATATTTTAGTATCCTTCTGACTTTTATTTTTCTCTCTTTTCTCCTTTTATGGAAAAATCAACACCTATACAAATCTGTGCTAATTTAGTTATTTGATAAAATTGCTTATGATATAATATGCCCTTTTAAAGTATTGGCAATAGTTTTTAAATTAAACTTGTATAACCGCGTTTGGTTTTTAGAAAATTTTTATGCCATTTTATGTACTTTATTTTGAAGGTAGCAAGTTGTGGTATCAGGTTTTCACTTAAATAGTTTAAACCTTAGGTGAGGACTAGAAAATAGAATGCATGAGCTTTCAAAGTATTATAGACTTCTAGTGAAGATATGTATAATAGAGGGCTTCCCAGGTGGCTCAGTGGTAAATAATCTGTGTGCCAGTAGAGGAGATGGGGATTTGATCCCTGCAGGAAGATCCCCTGGAGGAGGAAATGGCAACCCACTCCAGTATTCTTGCCTGGGAAATCCCATTGACAGAGGAGCCTGGTGGGCTACAGTTCATGGGGTTGCAAAAAAGTCGGGCACGACTGAGCACCACCAGTCCACTTCATGTATAATAGAGGTACGAAAGAAGATTATCTTGGGAATACAGAGGGAGAATTTAATTACATATGATATGCAGAAGTCATGTTTCCTTCATGCTTAGCGTGTATAGAATTTATAACTATACACACTGAATTTATTCAGAGCTAACAGTATATTTAGGTGGACTAGATAGCTTGTCTATAATTAGGTGATACTACTACAATATTTTAAAAATTCAGCATGTTTATACAGTACCTATCATATGCCAAGACCTATATCTGGTGTTTTCATATATAAGCAGTGTGGTAGGCATCATATTATAATACAGGTTGGGGTCTGATGTGCTCCAAATGCCTTTACTGTCTCTTTTTGATCCCTGAAAGTCTACTGATCAGACCTCAAAGCTTAAATCTTTATCACATATATTTTAATTAAATATAGAAATAACCTGGAGGAGTTACTCCTTAAGTCTTCATAAATTCCTACATTATGGACTGGTGTGAATGGTGATGCCCCTTCTGCAAGCAGGCTTTGGCAGAGGAAGTAGAAATGGTTTTAGAGGCCCATACTATTTGAACTGAGCTGGTAGAGGCCCAGAAATTAGAGCCAAATGATAAAGAGGTCTTTGTTTATTTGTTTTGTGTATGTTACATATTAAATAGTACTGATTCCTATTACTTTTTACTATGGTTATTTGAATAAAACATAGCTTATATATTAGAAAAATCAAATCCATACAAAAACCTAAGTTATTATTTTTTTTCTGTGTAATAGTCTACAGATGCCTCATATATTTTCACTTTATAACAGTAATAATTAAAGTATAGCAAAACATCAAAGAATGAATTACTTAGGCTAGTTTAACAAAGTAGTGGATACATGGGAAAAATTTCTAGGATGGGGATATCTATGAGAATAATCTGAATTAACAGAGAAAATTGAGAATGGCTTCATGGAACCCCTAGCTGAGAGAATTCCAATTTTTGCCAGTATTTTTGTGTGCTTTCCCCTTTTCTACAGTAACTCTCTGTGTCAGAGTAGAAACTGGTTACATTTTTGTGGAAAGAAAGGTACTCATGTCATTTACCTACTTAGTAAATGTACGTGTTTAATAGGTTTCTGGTACTTCTTAAATATTTACAAGGCACATTATAAGCATTGACTATGAAGTCTCAATAATGACTTCTATCAAGGAAACCTCTCTCTCTAGTTGTATGAACAATCTCTCCAAAGATTCTCTTTTAGTCCAAGAAAACTTGAACATTTGTCACCTTTTTTATTATTTAAGTCATGGGCATAGGACTGGGATAGATGCTGGTTCTGAGTAGTATATGGCTTCTGTAGTGGCTCAGATGTTAGAGAATTTACCTGCAATGTGGGAGACCTGGGTTTGATCCTTGGGTTGGGAAGATCCCTTGGAGAAGTGAATGGCTACCTGTTCCAGTATTATTGCCAGGAGCATTCCATGGGCAGAGGAGCCTGGCGGGCTACATTGCATGGGGTCACAAAGAGTCAGACATGACTCAGTGATGATTCTATGTAGTAATATAAAATTATATTTGAAAAATTATAATTTTAGTTTATTTTAGTAAGTGAACTGTTGCACTGTGTAATCATCTTAGTCTGACTTCTACTTATTAGAGACCTTCCCACCAAATGGGCCAGTACCAAACTTAGGTAATAGAGGTCAGGCTAAAAAAGTAGGGTTTCAGGCAGAATATAAACCATATCCATGATAAATAAGGTACCTGTGAAAAATACTGTCCAAACTGGAACACTTTGACAGTGAAAAAGGGCATTGTTTATAATAGTGCTGGAACAACATGTATAAACTAGGAGTATCTCAAGTGAACTGAGACATATGGTTACCATAGTGATAGATTTGATATATTTATTGACAGTCAGTGAGTGAGGCTACATTTTGTTAAGAGTTGGTGGTCATGTGAATGAATAGGCAACCCTGGTTTAAAGGCACAGGGTCAGGCAGACATGAACATGTTTGGACATGAACATATTTAAGTGGGATCTTCCTAAGACGGTCTTTTCCTAAAGGGTGTCTTGGATCTGGGTAGCATATTAAAAGAGAGGCATATATAAAAGAATTGGAATGTAAAATATACTTTGATCCACTCCAGTCTTTTGTGTTCCTGTAATTAATTTTCATTACTTTTCTCACCTTATAATTCATGCCTCCACATTTAAACATTCCTTATTGTTGGTAGTAGGAATTATGTGCATAGTTCAGAGGATGATGTTTTTTAATAGCATTGCTTCTGTTTTCAAAGACAAGCTTGGACTTGGCTGGATTTAAGAATTTCTTTGAAAATTTGGCTTAGCATATTGTTTCCAAATGGAAATATGGGAATTAGAACAGGAGAACAGATCCTACAACTTGCACATGCTATTTTATATTGATATTTAAATTTCAAAGTGCTTTTTTGTCATTACAGCATTTAAAAAATGTTTAATGTGATTTTCCTTGCATGTTTTTATGTTTCATATTTATATGTACATGAATATTTTTCATGCTTATATAGTTTCATATAAGGACTTTTACAAAAACATGCTCTCTGTGGTTTTATTTTTGAAATTTTTATTTAGCTAATTGGAGACTCATATGTAGTTGAAGTGATTTTAAAGATGTTTTATAAAGCATTGGTTGGAATGGATTGTTCAGGGCGCTGCACTGTTCAGTGAAAATAGGCTTGACCTGAAAGTTATCTGGCCCCAGTGAAAGTTATCTTTGTGGCAAGAAGTCTTTTATATAGTTTCATCATCATTTATGTTTAATCTTTTAAAATTCTAGTCTCTGACTTGTTTACCCACGAGGTCCTCAATGGTTCAATGTCAAGTTTTCCAAACTCCCTTTTATACAACTCCCAATTCATAAGATGAGTCCCAGATGATCTGCCAAATTTGGTTCATGTCATCCTGCTTCTACCCATCAAATAACACCTTTCCTGAGTTCAGAGTGGCCTTCAGGTGCCTCTCTTGAAGTCAAGATGGAAAACTAACAATTTAAAAGCAAATCAAAACAAAAAAAACCCCAAACACCAAACAACAAATAGCAGTCTTGAGTAGGGTAATTCCCCTAGATACATTACTTCTTTTAGTTCTCATATGAACTCCAAAAGATTGATGCTCTCAGTTGACAATTGAGAAAATGAAGTGTTTATAAAGGATATGGAACTAGGCCAGAACATATTCTGGTACTGGTACTTGGTCTTATTTCATTACAACTCTAAAGTTACACTGAGAGGTTATTATTACTGAATTAGGCTACTGTAGGAAAATAATTTCTTGTTCCCTCACTTTATCTTTAGTATAGAACCTACTTGCTCTCTCTCGGCTATGGATTCTTTTTGCTCTATTTCTTTTTTCCTCCTTTCTGTCTCTTCTCATTCCTTGAAGATTGTTGCTTCAGAGGTACTGGCTTTCTAATAAATAGCTTTGCCTCAGTGGTGGATAAAGTTGGGAATAAGCACTTTGCTGCTTATCTTACCAAGAGGTGGCATCTGTTTCTCCCCATCTTTAGTCCAGGAGATAGCTCTGTGACATGCTATGGCCAGTACACTGGGGTTTAAGTAAGGCTCTGCCAGTTATGGGCTTAACATTCTAGAGGCCTGGCAACTTTGCCATTCATCCTCTTGGAACCCTGAGCCACAGTGAAATATGATTGACTACCTCACCAGAGAGCCTGTCAGGAGAGAGAGCGAGCGAGCGGGCGAGAGAGCTAGATGTATGGTTAGCCAGTAGCTGTTAGGGGCATCTCAGCTGAGGCACCAAACATATCATTGAGGTCATCTTGGATTTCAGCCCCATGAACCTCCAGAAGACTGCTTCTCCATCAGTTACCTAAGTGAGACTAGTCAAAAAAGCTGGCCAGCTGAGTTTAGCTCACGTCGTAGAATCATAAGCAAATAAATGCTTTTTTTAAATGCTAAATTGTGTGATATTTCATTAAATAGAAGTAGTACCAGAAATACTCGCTGAATACAAATTTATCTTGTCCAAGACTGAAGACTATTACTTTCTGTCATCTTTATGCGCATCCCAAGATAATGAGACCTCAGTCAAGGTAAGGTTCTAGTTCCTTTAGAAAAGGGAGTTCAGAGAAATTTAAGGGATTTGGAATGTCAAAAGTGGACAAATGAAATTCAAGTAGGATAAGAAAATTATTTTCAACTATCCAAAGGCTTCTGGTAAGAGGAATATAGTTGGTTTTGAGAATTCAAGGAATGGGAAAGATGAAAATGATCAGATGCCATGTATCAATAATTATGTTTAACTTCAATGTGATGAAACTTTCCTCAGATTGAAATTCAGCATGGAATTGTCCTATGTAGTGGACTGTTCAAAATGGCAGGGGTGCCCAATGAAGATGAAACACTGTCCAATGCTGGAGAGTCAAGGTGCAGTGACTTACCACCTTACACGTGTGTGGCAGTCATGTAATCATGCTACTTGGCCTCTTTTCAAGAAAGTACTTCTTTTTCAGCTGTGATAAGTGTAATTAGTTGACAGGTATAGCTGCAGGACCTTAGAATCCTGTGTAGTGTTCAAGCTAAGGCAGTGCTTTTCAGGTCATCTTCCAGCCATTGACAGAGCCTGGCCATTTCTGCCAGTGCAGACCTCTCCCGCAGCCGGTCCTTGCTCTTTAGTTCTCCATTACGTTGGTTAAGACTTCTGAGATTTGCATTGCATTTCTTACATAGTTCACCTTGATTCTTCTTTCTCTCTTCCCTCTCAGAAGTGTAGGCTCTGCTTTGTGCTCTGAAGGAGCATAAACCTGCTCCCATTCACAATCCTGTTTTCTTCCTTATTATCATTCATAGATATTACTCTTCAATAAGCATCTTTACTCTTAATTCTGGCACAGCATCTGCTTCAGTCAAGATCTGAGGCCAATGCAGTGGACAAAACTAAACTGAGAGGTGGGTCAGTTTAGAAGAATTTTAGTGTCTCTTCAAACCAGCAACCCTGCAATATTATGATGTGCCATCTAATGGCTCTTAGGTAAAGTTCGTGACTCAGACAGTAAAGAATCCAGCCTGCAATGCAGGAGACCTGGTTTTTATCCCTGATTTGGGAAGATCCCCTGGAAGAGGCACAGCAACCCACTCCAGTATTCTTGCCTGGAGAATCCCATGGACAGAAGAGCCTGGCAGGCTACAGCCCATGGGGTTGCAAAGAGTTGGACACCACTGAGCAACAAAGCACAGCACAGATAGCACTGAATAATCATTTTACAACAATTCTGAGAAGTAAGGCAAAAGATACTTTTTGGGGTAGAGAAGGCACCTGTCTAAATCACAAACTTTGTATTTTGGGAAATACATTCTTCAGAATTGCAAAGGTGCATTTAGTCTTAAAAAATATTTCATTTGCTAATATTTGTAACTATCTGGAGTACTTAAATCTACTAAACAGCACAAAAAGATGGAAATGCATCAGTGTCTAGTAATAGATGTCTGTTTGGATTAAGCCCCTTGCATCACACATGTCTTCTGGACAAATAGTGCCAACATTGAAGAGGATTAAAGAAAGCAGTATAGAAAAGCTGTTCTGGTGCTATTTATTATAATTTAGAAAATAATCTTCCATTTTACTTTCTGTTAATATGTTTTTTATAATCTGCTCAGTACATCTAGATCTTATATAATTATCACATAACAAAATAATAAATATTAATAATCAGCTTTGAAATATGGATACTATTAAATTATGCATCTCTTGGATATATGTGAAATTCTAGAATAAATTAAAATGTACTTAAATTAATCTTGAATTGTAATGAACTTTTTAGTTTTTTTTTTTAATGTTGTGCTTATGTCAAATGAATGTAAAACAAATGCTTACTTTGAAGGTTTGAAGTTAAAAATTTCAGGAAATATTGTTATCAGGCCAACCTGTGATTCCCAGAATGCCTGTGTTTATATAGGTGATAAGACTAGGGCGAAAGTAGCAGCCAAATATGCCAACCTCTCTCATGTTCTTTTGAGATAAATTCTGGAATCCCTGGGTATATCATGTGAGATATAGTAATAAGACATTGCTTTCATGGCACATGGAGCTCTGTTTTTTAAAGCCTCCTTTGTTGAACTCTTGTTATCTGCCAGGTAGCATGCTAAGTTCTTTAAGTAGATTATCTCATTAATATCACCACAAGCATATTAGATAGGGACTATTGTTATTTTCATTTTTCACTCAAGAAATCTGAGGGCTGGAGAAATTAAATAAGATGAGCAATGTCAATGTAGTGCATAAAAGCACTGGGTTTTAACCCAGTTATGGCTGACTACAAGGTCTGTGATGTCATAACCATTATGTTACCTAGACTTTTCTGTTCTCCTACTTGCTATCTGTCTTTCAGTCACTGAGGGTCAAAAGTGCCACTTGTCAGCGTGGAAGACACTGACGACACCCCTGCTGCTGCTCTGCTATTGTGTCCCTCCTCTGCTGCTGCTGAAGCCCAGGCTGTGGATGCCCAGGGTGCAAGGAGCTGATGTGCAGGGGGCTAGAGGAACTCTTGTTGTTGCCAAATGTGCCGTTATCACTGACTGCACTGCTGCTATCATTAGTGCTCTGTCAACACTGCCAGCCCTGCTGTTGCCAGTGCTAGTGCCGCTGATGCCCTGGGCTCTGGGTGTCCCAGGGTGATTGTGTAGACAAGCAGCTGCTTTTAGATTTCGCTTGCTCATTACCTGTAGTTCCTTTGCCTTAGGACTCAGGCTTCAGTTCATGGAGCCTAGGATAGAAGATAATGGGAGGTATGTTTTATCTTCTCCAACATCTGGGACAGCTGGCCTTGAACCAAACATGTGCACTTCAATTCTTTTTTCTCTTCTTCCTTAGAGATTTCTTTTCCCCAGAGGCTCTTTCTTCCCTCATGTAGTGCCCCACCAGCCCTGGAAACTGAGCATAAACACTTGAACCTTAGAATGAACATAATTTAGTCTTAATGTGGAAGCACCACTACATTAGATATTTCAGTTTGAAAATTATTATAAAGAACACTTAAATTTTATAATATTGAATATGTACGTAGGTGTGCAAGAACTGAATCATGCTAATTCTTAAAGAATTGCTATAATCAACTTTGATCTAGCAATAGTGGTTTCAATTTGATTTACATTATTTTAAAAAAAATTACTAGGGCTCAGAAAGTCAAATCTTTCTCTGAATCCCTATCAATGATTCATACAACTCATATCAAAAGGCTTCCAAAGATAAGGTGATTTGTTGGTAGGGTGATTCTCATTTGCTTTTTCTTTCAACCCTGACTCACAAGGAGGGCAGTATTGTCTCAAAGCTGGAACATCATGTCAGTGTATAGCAAAACCACTACAATATTGTAAAGTAATTAGCCTCCAATTAAAATAAAAAGAGAGAGAGAGAAAAAGGCAAAAAGAAATAAGGAAATAACACGAAAATTTACAAATATGTACCCATTAAAAACAGAAAAATTATGGATTTTTTAACTGAAGGGAAAGAAATAACACTGCTGAGTTCTTTACCATCTTAACTGAAAGCAAAAAATGTGTTTGAATATTTTAATTGAGAAAAGCATATGGGGGAAAAAAAACTCTTAGTTCTATGCCTGAAATGTTTCTTTTTCTTTTCTTTTATTGCTTACAAGTAGTCTAGTAAGGAAAAGTTAAGATCCTGGTCAGAAATCTCTCTTTTTAAAAGAAATATTTATTTTTTAGTTGAAGGATAATTGCTTTACAGAATTTTGTTTTTTTCTCTCTAGCCTCAACATGAATCTCTTCTTAATGACTACTTTTCCCCTTAAGGATAAAGCAATCTCTTTTTTTTTGTTTGTTTGTTTGAGTATGATGCAATTTATATTTCCATTCTACCTACAATAATAATTGAGAGTTTTATTGTTTCTTCTAAATTTATTGAGATATAGTTGATGTATAGTGTTGTATAACTTTTAAGATATATAGGAAAATAGTTTTTCTAACTTTAAGGTATATAGGATAATAATTTGACTTACATGCATCATGAAATGATTACCACAAGTTTAGTGAACATCCATCATCTCAATAAATACACATTAGAAAAAATTGTTTTCCTTTGTGATGAGAACTCAAGATTTACTCTGTTTAATAACTTTCATATGTAACATATAGCAGTGTTTATTATATTTATCATGTTGTACATTATATTGCTTATACTTAAAACTTATTTTATAATTGGAAGTTTATACCTTTTTACTGCCTTTATCCAACCGCCCTCCCCCCACTTCTGGTAACCACAAATCTCATTTCTTTTTTTATGTTTGTTTGTTTTTAGGGTATCATTGACCTACAACACTATGTTAGTTCCTTTTATACAACATAGTGCTTCAGTATTTCTATACATTTCAAAATGATCACCGTGATAAGTCTACTTATCATCTGTCATCATACAGATATGTAACATAATTATTAACTACATTCCCCACACTGTACATCTCATGCTCTTGACTCATTTATTTTGCAACTAAAAGTTTGTACCTTTTAATCTCCCTCATCTGTTTNTTAACAGTATGTATATGAAGTGGTTGATCGTTTTCTAGATGGTTTTCCCCCCCTTTTATGCTCACATGTTTAGGCAGATGAGGTTTGCAAGTAGTTGAATTCAGAGTTCATTTTGGAGCAGACTGGTGGGGATATGTCCCAATAGCTTTTTCAAAGAAGTACTTACTACTTTATAGTTAAAGTCATTTTTATCTTTATGTAGCCATATAATACTTCAGTTCATAAATTCTTAGAAAGTTTAAACAAAGCAAAACAATGATTTGGAAAGCAATAAATTAAAACCATAAATGATTTAGGGAGTCTCTGGAAATAGAATACTAACAATGCTATACAGGGTAGATTTTTTTTTTTTTAATGTCTGAATTTATTAACCTGTGAAAGGAGAACTTTTAAATCGAAAATAATGACAGCACCCTAATTATGGTGGTTTTATTGAAAGCCTACTACTGCAGTAATAAGGTGTATTTTAGGTACCAGAGTTATGGCAGCTGTCAAACACCAATATTTTTTCCCTGAGAATAGGTTTGGTGTAATGTTTTTCAAGGACAAGTTGTTCAGCTATTGTCTCAGTGAGCATAGCTAGTTAATATTCAACAGTTTTATTAATCAAAATTGTATGTCCTGCTCCCTAGAGTGTTTGTTAAAGTGATTGTATGTTTATCAGAGCCTTCAACAGCAGAAACAGAATATTCCTAGATGAAGTGCTGGTAATGAGAGCCTATATTATCCAAGGGTGCTGATAAGAAATAGAAAATGCTATCAAAATACATTGTTTGTGAAAAAAAAAAATTACTATAGCTCAAAAAGTCAAACCTTTCTTTGAAGCCCTTGCAGTTTCTGTAACTTCAGTTGTTTATCTGGGATAATGGGGCAGCAGGGGTATGGTGATATCCTGCTATACACTCCAGGAATTGCATGCCAGTGGTCAAATAGTCTGGGGGGCTCTTAATCATTGCTTCTGTTGGATGGCTGATTAAGGTTCTTCACAACATGTTTCCTTTAGATTACAGAAAGTTCTTAATGAAGTAAAGCTTGAGGGCATTAGAGAGCTCAATCTGGCATTCTACAAATGGTATTGAAAAGTCATATGGGGAAAACAAGCATTGCCAAAAGTAAAATAATGCAGCAGCTAACGTTTTCCATGGAATACTGTGTCTAAGGTGCAGGTTTGGTTACTGCTTTTGTTTCTACTTCAAATTATTTTCTATTTCCAGGTGAAACTGTGTTGGAAGCAGAGCTGTCCTGTTAGATATGACTTTTTCTTCGAAGGGTAGTACCTATCATTTACACACTTACATGCACACACATACACCATACAAACATCTCTTTCTCTCCTCTCTCTCTCTCCCTTCCTTGAAATAATCAAACATATTGTTTGAAAAATATGGCTCCTGTATTACTAGAAAAGAACATTTGTATTTTGTTTTGTCTCTAGTAGTATTCTATGAGGAATGAAGTCTTCTGCAAAAAGTTCATTTTAGTTATCATGTTGGTGGATTCTCCTGTAGAATCATAACACTGACTAATAAAAAGTTTTTGGTCGTTGTTCACTTTGAACATTAATTAGGAAGCAATGCACCTACAATCCATCGGAGTTAGTCCTTGTGAAAAATAATGTTTTTGAAGGCTTACATCCAGGGATATCGATCATTTCAGTGATACTGAAGCATGTTCTGCACTTTATGTATTAATCTTTAACATGTAGAGATGGGCATATTAATGAAAAAATTGTTGCTATATATTTGAAACTTAAGCCAGAAATAATGCTGATATTCAAAATACCTTATTTACTTGGTATTGTCATGTGTAGTCAATTAATTTCTAACTACTTTTTAGATAAATTGATCAATTTCATATTTTAATTTATTGTAAGTTTTAGCTTACAATTGTTTTAAAATATGAATCACAGATTGATTTGATAACAGTTTTTGGTAGAATTGTGGATCGATCAGTCCAATCAGGTGACAGGAGATGGAACCCATAGGAAGTTAAACAACAGAGCTTAATATAAAAAATTATTAAATTGTGACAACAGTAACCTATGGGATACGGGGAAACTTATGCAATACCCTGGAGCCAGGGGAGTGTACCAAAGAAGCACAGACTTGGAAGAGGTTCAGATCATTGGAGAAAAGGTGTAATTCATCCCATTGTACAGTAGAGAAGTTCATGGGTTTGGTTGTACATCTTGAGGTGGTCCCCAGTTGCTGGGTAAGGTGGCAGCACAGAGAGCAGGGGTGGCACTGGCAATTAAACCAGATTGTGTGTCAATGAGCATGGGCCCCTTCCAGGTTGCTTGGTAGGGAGAGTCCTCACTGGAGAGGAACTGAGGACCTGCAGTGGGGCCATCAGGAGTTCAGACAGGTAGCAAGCAGCAACAAACAACTCTGACCCTGTCGGATTGGTGAAGAATCATGAGTTCTGGGCCTTCTGTGTGGCCGAATGTCCACTTGTGTCTGCTGAATATCTTCACAACCACATGTAGATCACTGATCCTCATCCACCACAACAGAAACTTTGGGAGGGCCTTTTTTCCTGTAGTGTCTTTCCAACTTTCTCCATCCGAAAATCTCAACATCATGCTCATTGTAAAAAAGAAATGCTTAAAGGAATTCCATCTATGATCATGAAGGATATATCTATTGAAGGGTGCATTCAAAGCTGGAAGGCAGTTAAGTCATAGCTGGCATTCACTGCATCATATTTAGATGCTAACATAGCTAATGTTACAGCAAAGTTGATAATTCTGTTAAATGTCACGTTCTATACAGGTGTCCTAGGTTGAGCCACTAATGCTTGTCTATCCTGATTAGTTGCATTATCCATGTTTTCAGCAGCTGAGAGCTTAGGACTGTGCTTATTTTTCACTGTGCCTTTTATATACACCAGACATAGCTCTCTGAAGTGGGTTAGGAGTCCATCTATATACACCACTGTATTTATACCCAAATTTTTAGATTAAGTGTTTGAGTAACCTCAGTGGAAGAAACTCATGGAGTATCAATAAACTCTTTTCTAATTTGAACCTTTTAGATCTCTTTTATAAGCAAGTGAGGAAACTATGTACCCCTAGAGTCTAAACTAGAAATAATATAGTTCATTTGGCAAATCTGAAGAGCAGTATTGATTTTGAGGCACTGAGGAACATGCAAATGCATAGATCAGGTTTTTCCTGGTCATTCCTTTCTCTGCTGTTCAGCTCAGTCGTGTCCGACTCTTTGCGACCCCATGAATCACAGCATGCCAGGCCTCCCTGTCCATCACCATCTCCTGGAGTTCACTCAAACTCATGTCCATCGAGTTGGTGATGCCATCCAGCCATCTCATCCTCTGTCATCCCCTTCTTCTCTGTCCCCCAATCCCTCCAAGCATCAGAGTCTTTTCCAATGAGTCAGCTCTTCACATGAGGTGGCCAAAGTACTGGAGTTTCAGCTCTAGCATCATTCCTTCCAAAGAATACCCAGGGCTGACCTCCTTTAGAATGGACTGGTTGGATCTCCTTGCAGTCCAGGGGACTCTCAAGAGTCCTCTCCAACACCACAGTTCAAAAGCGTCAATTCTTTGGTGCTCAGCCTTCTTCACAATCCAGCTCTAACATCCATACATGACCACTGGAAAAACCATAGCCTTGGCTAGACGGACCTTTGTTGGCAAAGTAATGTCTCTGCTTTTAAATATGCTATCTAGGTTGGTCATAACTTTTCTTCCAAGGAGTAAGCATCTTTTAATTTTGTGGCTGCAGTCACCATCTGCAGTGATTTTGGAGCCCAAAAAGATAGTCTG
>SJYQ01018085.1:108801-119736 GCA_006410935.1 Redunca redunca
CTCTAACATCCATACATGACCACTGGAAAAACCATAGCCTTGGCTAGACGGACCTTTGTTGGCAAAGTAATGTCTCTGCTTTTAAATATGCTATCTAGGTTGGTCATAACTTTTCTTCCAAGGAGTAAGCATCTTTTAATTTTGTGGCTGCAGTCACCATCTGCAGTGATTTTGGAGCCCAAAAAGATAGTCTGACACTGTTTCCCCATCTATTTCCCATGAAGAGATGGGACCAGATGCCATGATCTTCGTTTTCTGAATGTTGACCTTTAAGCCAACTTTTTCACTCTCTTTCACTTTCATCGAGGCTTTTTAGTTAAGGGTGATGTCATCTGCATATCTGAAGTTATTTATATTTCTCCTGGCAATCTTGATTCCAGCTTGTGCTTCTTGCTGCCCAGCGTTTCTCATGATGTACTCTGCATATAAGTTAAATAAGCAGGGTGACAATATACAGCCTTGACGTAGTCCTTTTCCCATTTGGAACCAGTCTGTTGTTCCATGTCCAGTTCTAACTGTTGCTTCCTGACCTGCATATAGGTTTCTCAAGAGGCAGGTCAGGTGGTCTGTTATTCCTGTCTCTTTCAGAATTTTCCACAGCCTGTTGTTAGTACAACTATTATTCTAGTTAAGGTGCGAAAAAGTTATTATTAGTGACTGCTTCCTAGTGTTCTATAGATTATATCATTTTCATTCATATTCATATACTGTTGCAGTCATATATCAGTAAGCTGTCAACTATGTATATTTAAAAGTCAGGTATACAGGAGTCAAATAAGGTGTTTAAGATGATGTATACTAGTTGATAATTCTTTCATAGAATTGGTTTATTATGAAGCACAGTAACAACTGGGTGCTAAATCACTCAAAGTATTTTTCTGTTAGTGCTTTAACATAGGAATTATGTTAAATAGGCAAGCAATTTTTTTTCTAGCACCCAGGACATAGAACACTTCTACACTTCTGTGATAAGTGATAAGTGATTTATTCTTTCTTTGGTTGAAGGGGGAAAAAAAAGCAAAAAACCTCTTTGATGGAAATGCTATACTTTCTTTGACAATTTGCTTTGGATTTATAATCTTTCTTTAAGACAAGTGCTTTTTCTACCCCCTTTCATAAAGGAAGGAGGGATGGAATATTTTATTATACATCTTAAAAAATTCCAACATGAATAAATCCAACAGATAAATTGCTTGCAATTACATTTTCAAAAGAGTGTTTCAGGAACTAAACACTAAATAAGCATAGAGAAACTAATACTTAAGTAGAAATGGTTTATTTGTCATGTGGAAAATAGGTGATCCTATAAAAGCCATTATGATCTGCCTCTATAAAATGAATAATGGAATGATTACAGGGCAAGAAATATGCCTTGCTGTGAAATCATTTTCTAAAATTTTCTAACATTAAGATAAAATCTACTAATCCCGAATTCCATGTATGGTGGTAAGTTGTATGGATGAATTCATTTGAGTAATGAATATAACAACTTCTCCATGATACTGACATCACTTCAGAATTGCATATTTTATTGCTCTGTGACTATTTCAATAATTTGAATAAAGTTTGTGAAATATTAAAAAAATAATAAAAATTTAAAACAAAAAAAACAAAGCATTACATGATGAAATGGATGTAGGAGTGATAGAATACTCCCACCTTTAATGAACTTGAAATCTTTAGCTTTTTAACTGTAGATATTTTGTTTGTTTCTGCCACAGACCAAGAATTTACAAAGTTACTGAGTCAAAAATACATAACTTATTTAGAATGAAAAACAGAAAAAAAAATATAAATGATGGAAAAAAACCAAGGGACTAATAAATAATATGGCATGTGACTAATTAGCAGACATTTACAAAATGCATCTTTTCCATGGCTCTGTGAACATTAAGCTTGAAAACAGTAAGTTTAGTTTTCCTTTGGTTATAAAGGGTAACAAGTAATTATAGATCCCATTTGTTGAATGTACTCTAAACACAAAACTGATATGTACATAGTTGATTATCTTCACTGATCCTTATACTAGTCATCTAAGATACACATTATTTGGGACCTCAGAGTTTTAAATGGAAGTTCAAACATAACAGGAGATTCGGACATGTTCACACAGCAGGAAGTATGAACAGAGATACCAGTTCTAGATTGCATATCCCCAAAACCCAGGCCCAATCCACTACATAGTTTGGCTTTTCAAAGTTAAAAATGATTAAAGCATTTGCTTCTTTAGATGTTAATGATTTGATAATTTTAATAACTTCTGTGTTGAATTGAAAACTGAAAATCCAGATGGTGATTTCTATTAGACATGTGTTGTCTCAGATTTCACTTCTGTTCCCCCTAAAGTAGATGAAAACTAGAAGGTGATATGAGTGAGCAAGGTGAATAAAATTTTTGAAAATCATTTTTCCTACTTCTGGAAACCTTCTTTTTGCTCTTGAGGCTTTCATTGGTGATTTTGCTAACATAATAAAACCTGTGTTGATTTCATCTTTGTGGCTAATTTATAGGTTCTTATTTTCTAACATCAGTTCAGTTCAGTTCAGTTGCTCAGCCGTGTCTGACTCTTTGTGACCCCGTGAATTGCAGCACGTCAGGCCTCCTTGTCCATCACCAACTCCCGGAGTTGGTGTTTACCCAAACTGATGTCCATCTAGTTGGTGATGCCATCCAGCCATCTCATTTTCTGTCATCCCCTTCTCCTCCTGCCCCCAATCCCTCCCAGCATCAGGGTCTTTTCCAATGAGTCAACTCTTCGCATGAGGTGGCCAAAGTAACATTACTCCTTAAATATTACAGTGATAAAAATAATAATCATCATAATAATTAACTTTCCCTTTTCCCTTTCATTTTCTATAATCCCATTATACCAATAAATATATTATTTTCAGGTTTATTTCTTATCCCTCCAGTTAGAAAGTAAGCTACTTAAAGGTTGTATCACCTTTTTCTCTTAATGAGGGAGGCTTACATGGTAGTTATTTACATAATACACATGATAGATTAAACATCTAATTATTCTGAGTGGGGAGAGTATCATGAAGTCAGGTTTTGCTAATTGTAACAAGATGTTTGATAGACTCTCTTTCTGAACTTCTTAGCAAGATTAGCCTATTATGATAATATGAATATCTTGCAGGTTTAGAATAAGATATATTGCATTCTCACCAGTAAAAGTCCAGACAAATGATCTAGCATTAGAAAAATGCATCAGCCTTTTTTTTACAATGAAGTGCTGTGATATCATTAGTGTGGCAGTAGTGTAGTATTACTTGCTCAGTCGTGTCTGACTCTTTGCGACCCCATGGACTGTAGCCTGTCAGTCTTCTGTGTCTGTGGGATTCTCCAGGCAAGATAGTGGAGTGGATTGCCATTCCCTTCTCCAGAGGATCTTCCCAACCCAGGGATCGAACCCTGGTGTCCTGCATTGCAGGCAAACTCTTCACCATTTGAGCTACAGGGAGGACCTATCATTATTGGGAAGAGGTTAAATGCTTTACCAGAAAGATCCAGAAACAAGTTGAAATTCTAAAAATTTCTTAGAAATATGCTTTGAGGCATCGTGGCTGAATGAATAGAGAATAAGCTTGTGTTACATGACCTAGGTAGGAATTCTAGCTCTGTCACTAGCTCTATGAATTTAGCCAAGTTAAATAAAGTCACTAAGCCATGTTTCCACACCTACAAAATAAAAATAATTGCATCCTTCATGTAAGTTTTTGTGAGGATTAACTAGAATAATAAATTGAAAAGTATCTGGAAAAAGAAGATGCTGAACAAACACAATTACTTTCAGTTTCAGATATCAAAGTCAATTTAATGCATGTAAATTGAGGTACTGTAGATTATTAATATTCTGAATACAGTGGAGAGAAAATCAAGGGGATTTTAACTATCACAAAAAGCCTACTTGTTCCCTAGTTTGGCTATTTAAAATGTGAATAGCACTTAAAGAACATTTTAAATTCTGTTTTTAAGATAAACATGTGCAATGACTTTTGGTTCTTGAGAAAATTTAGTCTGATGTTGGTTTTGGCTCTTTCTTAGGTTAATTAGTCTCTTTATCTAAGAGTTAAGCTGCTAGTGACCTTTTCTCTAAGCTAATGGGTATGTTAGGATCTTTAATCCGCTTCCTTTTGGCTTCCTTCTCATAAATTACAGAGTTCAGGAAAAAAAGAAGTTCTTTGGTTGGTTGTTTATTACGGGCTTTTATAACAGTCCATTGTTAGTTGAGAATTAACTCTAGAGCTTTTTATTCCTACATATTATAAAAATAGAATAATTGTGCAAAAGTGAGTATCAAGGAAACATATGTTTTTAAGTGAGTATATTGATCTATTATGTGAAGAATTTTTAGTTGAAATAGTTGTTTAGTGGGAATTATTTTGACCTTATTGCTGAGTTCCTTCAGGTCAGCTTCATACTCTTTCCCCTTCTAGTGTTTGTAAAATTGTCAATTGCAGTGATTATGTTCAGCTTTATACTGCTAGGCTTATTTATCTAATTAAAACGTCCTAGAACACAGAACACACATCCTAGAACTACATTAAATATTTGTTACCAGAAGAATGATCTCTTCAATAAATGGTGCTGGGAAAATTAGATAGCTACATGTAAAAAAATGAAATTAGAACATTCTTTAATACTCTCACACACACAAAATACCTAATATGGATTAAAGACCTAAATGTAACACTGGATACTATAAAACTCTTAGAGAAAAATACAGGCGGAACAATCTCTGACATAAATCTCAGCAATATATCATTTGATCTGTCTCCTAAAGTAAGAGAAGTACAAACAAACAAATGGGACCTAATCAAACTCAAAAACTTTTACTTGTCAAAGGAAACCATAAACTAAATGAAAAGACAACCCAAAGAATGGGAGAAAATATTTCTAAATATTGCGACCAACAAGGGATTAATGCCCAAAATGTACAAACAGCTCATATAGCTTATGAGCCTCCATGGGCAGAGGAGCCGGGCAGGCTACAGTCCATGGGGCCGCAAAGAGTCAGACACGGCTGAGCAACTGAGCACATGCAGCTCAATCTTATAAAAAACAAAACAACCAAACCAAAAAATGAGCAGCAAAAAGAAGATATACAGAGGGCCATACTCAAAATCACTATTCAGTCAGTTCAGTTCAATTCAGCCACTCAGTCGTGTCCCCCTCTTTGCTACCCCATGAATCGCAGTATGCCAGGCTTCCCTGTCCATTACCAACTCCCGGAGTTTGCTCAAACTCATGTTCATCGAGTCGGTGATGCCATCCAGCCATCTTATCCTCTGTCATCCCCTTCTCCTCCTGCCCCCAATCCCTCCCAGCATCAGGGTCTTTTCCAATGAGTCAACTCTTTGCATGAGGTGACCAAAGTATTGGAGTTTCAGCTTTAGAATCAGTCCTTCTAATGAACACCCAGGACTTATCTCCTTTATAATGGACTGGTTGGATCTCCTTGCAGTCTAAGGGACTCTCAAGAGTCTTCTCCAACACCACAGTTCAAAAGCATCAATTCTTCGGTGCTCACCTTTCTTCACAGCCCAACTCTCACATCTAACATGACCACTGGAAAAACCATAGCCATGACTAGACGGACCTTTGTTGGCAAAGTGTCTCTGCTATTCAATATGCTGTCTAGGTTGGTCATAAATTTCCTTCCAAGGAGTAAGCATCTTTTAATTTCATGGCTGCCAATCACCATATGCAGTGATTTTGGAGCCCCCCCAAAATAAAGTCTGACACTGTTTCCACTGTTTCCCCATCTATTTCCCAGGAAGAGATGGGACCAGATACCATGATCTTCATTTTCTGAATGTTGACCTTTAAGCCAACTTTTTCACTCTCCTCTTTCACTTTCATCAAGAGGCTTTTTAGTTCCTCTTCACTTTCTGCCATAAGGGTGGTGTCATTTGCATATCTGAGGTTATTGATATTTCTCCCGGTAATCTTGACTCCAGCTTGTGTTTCTTCCAGTCCAGCATTTCTCATGATGTACTCTGCATATAAGTTAAATAAGCAGTGTGACGATATACAGCCTTGACGTAGTCCTTTTCCTATTTGGAACCAGTCTGTTGTTCCATGTCCAGTTCTAAAAGTTGCTTCCTGATCTGCATATAGGCAGGTCAGGTGGTCTGGTATTCCCATCTCTTTCAGAATTTTCCACAGTTGATTGTGATCCACACAGTCAAAGCCTTTGGCATAGTCAAGAAAGCTAGGGTAGATGTTTTTCTGAAACTCTCTTGCCTTTTACATGATCCAGCAGATGTTGGCAATTTGGTCTCTGGTTCCTCTGCCTTTTCTAAAACCAGCTTGAAAGCCTGGCTTGGAGAATTTTGAGCATTACTTTACCAGCGTGTGAGATGAGTGCAATTGTGCGGTAGTTTGAGCATTCTTTGGCATTGCTTTTCTTTGGGATTGGAATGAAAACTGACCTTTTCCAGTCCTGTGGCCACTGCTGAGTTTTCAAAATGTGATGGCATATTGAGTGCAGCACTTAACAGCATTGTCTTTCAGGATTTGAAATAGCTCCACTGGAATTCCATCACTTCCACTAGCTTTGTTCATAGTGATGCTTTCTAAGGCACACTTGACTTTACATTCCAGGATGTCTGGGTCTAGGTGGGAGATCACTCCATTGTGATTATCTGGGTCATGAAGATCTTTTTTGTATAGTTCTTCTGTGTATTCTTACCACCTCTTCTTAATACCTTCTGCTTCTGTTAGGTCCATCCTATTTCTGTCCTTTATCGAGCCCATCTTTGCATGAAATGTTCCCTTGGTATCTCTAATTTTCTTGAAGAGATCTCTAGTCTTTCCCATTCCTCTATTTCTTTGCATTGATCGCTGAGGAAGGCTTTCTTATCTCTCCTTGCTATTCTTTGGAACTCTGCATTCAGATGCTTATATCTTTCCTTTTCTCCTTTGCTTTTCTCTTCTCTTCTTTTCACAGCTGTTTGTAAGGCCTCCTCAAACAGCCATTTTGCTTTTTTTAAAATTACTTTTCCATGGGAATGGTTTGATCCCTCTCTCCTATACAATGTCATGAACCTCCTTCCGTGGTTCATCCAGAATGCTGTCTATCAGATATAGTCCCTTAAATACTTTCACTGTATAATCATAAGGGATTTGATTTATGTCATACCTGAATGGTCTATTGGTTTTCTGTACTTTCTTCAATTTAAGTCTGCATTTGGCAATAAGGAGTTCATGATCTGAGCCACAGTCAGCTCCCAGTCTTGTTTGTGCTGACTCTATAGAGCTTCTCCATCTTTGGCTGCAAAGAATATAATCAATCTGATTTCAATGTTGACCATCTGGTGACATCCATGTGTAGAGTCTTCTCTTGTTTTGTTGGAAGAGGGTGTTTGCTATGACCAGTGCGTTCTCTTGGCAAAACTGTATTAGCCTTTGCCCTGCTTCATTCTGTACTCCAAGGCCAAATTTGCCTATTACTCCAGGTGTTTCTTGACTTCCTACTTTTGCATTCCAGTCCCCTATAATGAAAAGGACATCTTTTTTGGGTGTTAGTTCTAAAAGGTCTTGTAGGTCTGCATTGAACGGTTCAACTTCAGCTTCTTTAGCATTACTGGTTGGGGCATATACTTGGATCACCGTGATATTGAATAGTTTGCCTTGGAAGTGAACAGAGATCATTCTGTCGTTTTTGAGATTGCATCCAAGTACTGCATTTCGGACTCTTCTGTTGACTATGATGGCTACTCCATTTCTTCTAAGGGATTCCTGCCCACAGTAGTAGATATTATGGTCATCTGAGTTAAATTCACCTATTCTAGTCCATTTTAGTTTGCCCATTCCTAGCATGTTGACTTTCACTCTTGCCATCTCCTGTTTGACCACTTCCAATTTGCCTTGATTCATGGACCTAGCATTCCAGGTTCCTATGCAGTATTGCTCTTTACATCATTGGACCTTGCTTCTATCACCAGTCACATCCACAGCTGGGTATTGTTTTTGCTTTGGCTCCATCCCTTCACTGTTTCTAGAGTTATTTCTGCACTGTACTCCAGTAGCATATTGGGCACCCACCAACCTGGGGAGTTCCTCTTTCCTCTTTCAGTATGGTATCATTTTGCCTTTTCATACTGTTCATGGGCTTCTCAAGGCAAGAATACTGAAGTGGTTTGCCATTCCCTTCTCCAGTGGACCACATTCTGTCAGACCTCTCCACCATGATCCATCTGTTGGGTGGCCCCACACGGCATGGCTTAGTTTCACTGAGTTATACAAGGCTGTGGTCTGTGTAATCAGATTGGCTAGTTTTCTGTGATTATAGTTTCAGTGTGTCTGCCCTCTGATGCCCTCTCGCAACACCTACTGTCTTACTTGTGTTTCTCTTACCTTCTCTTACCTTGGGGTATCTCTTGACGGCTGCTCCAGCAAAGCGCAGCCACTGCTCCTTACCTTGGTTGAGGGGTATCTCCTCATGGCCGCCCTTCCTGACCTTGAACATGGAATAGCTCCTCTCGGCCCTCCTGCGCCCATGCAGATGCTGCTCCTTGGATGGACATCACTATTAGAAAAAGCAAATCAAAACTACAATGAGATATCACCTCACAGCAGTCAGATGGCCATCATCAAAAAGTCTATAAACAATAAATCCTGGAGAAGGTGTGGAGAAAAAGGAACCCTCCTTTCTAAATGTTTCCTATAAATCTAAATTGGAGCAACCACTATGGAGCAATCCCTCTGCTGTGCGTATGTATCCAGAGATTACCAATGGATTGAAAGCAGCCCAATCTCCATTGCAGTATACTTTATAAAAGCCAATACATGGGAAAAACAAACTAAATGTCCATTGTCAGATAACTGGATAAAGAAAATGTGGTATACATCATACACACACACACACACACACACACACACACACACACACACACACAATGTAATACTACTCAGCCATAAAAAAGAATGAAATAATTCCATTTGCAGTAACACAGATGAAACTAGAGATTATCATACATAGTGATGTAAGTCAGAGAAAGGCAAATATCATATGATATCACTTAAGTGTGGGGAAAGCTAAAAAATGATACAAATAAACTCATTTACAAAGCAAAAACAGACTCACAGACTTAGAGAATGGATTTAGGGTTTCTAGGAGGGAAGGGTGTGTGGGGAGACAGATTGGCATTTGTGATTGACATGTACACCCTGGTATATTTAAAATAGATAACCAGCAAAGCGGGCTTCCCTGATGGCACAGATGGTGAAGAATCCACCTGCAATGCAGGAGACCCTAATTGGATCCCTGGATCGGGAAGATCCCCTGGAGAAGTAAGCTACCCACTCCAGTAGTCTTGCTTGCAGAATCCCATGAACAGAGGAGCCTTGTGGGCTGCATTCCATGGGGGTCCCAAAGAGTTGGACATGACTGAGTGACTAAGCACATGCATACACACAGACACACACAGCACACACACACACACACACATACACCCAACAAGTACCTACTGTATAGCAGGGGGAACCCTGCTCAATGCTCTGTAATAACGTAAATGGTAAAAGATCATGTAGGAGGGTTCCTTTTTCTCCATACCCTCTCCAGTATTTATTGTTTGTGGACTTTTTGATGATGGCCATTCTGACTGCTGTGAGGTGATATCTCATTGTAGTTTTGATTTGTCTTTTTCTAATAGTGATGTTGAGTATTTTTTAATGTGCCTCTTGGCCATCTGTATATCTTCTTTGGAGAAATGTCTGTTTAGATATGCTGCTCATTTTTTCATTGGTTGTTTTGTTTTTTATAATTTTGAGCTGCATGTGCTCAGCTGCTCAGCTATGTCTAACTCTTTGCAGCCCCATGGACTGTAGCCTGCCCGGCTCCTCTGCCCATGGATGCTCATGAGCTGTATGAGCTGTTTGCACATTTTGGAGATTAATCCTTTGTTGGTCACATCATTTACAAATAATTTCTCCCATTCTTTGGATTGTCTTTTCATTTAGTTTATGGTTTCCTTTAATGTTCAAAAGTTTTTGACTTTGATTAGGTCCTGTTTGTTTATTTTGTTTGTATTTCTGTTACTGTAGGAGACAGATCAAAATAGATATTGCTGGGATTTATGTCAGAAGTTTGGAGAAGGCCCTCTCGACCCACTCCAGTACTCTTGCATGGAAAATCCCATGGACGGAGGAGCCTGGTAGGCTGCAGTCCATAGGGTATCTAAGAGTTGGACACACTGGGTGACTTCACTTTCGCTTTTCACTTTCATGCATTGGAGAAGGAAATAGCAACCCACTCCAGTGTTCTTGCCTGGAGAATCCCAGGGGTGGAGGAGCTTGGTGGTCTGCCGTCTATGGGGTCGCACAGAGTCCAAAATGACTGATGTGATTTAGCAGCAGCAGCAGCATGTCACAGATTGTTCTGCCTGTATTTTCCTCTAGAGTTTTATAGTATCCAGTGTTACATTTAGGTCTTTATTTGTGTCTCCTGTAGATAGCATATTTGGGATGTTATTGTTATTTTTATCTAGTGTAACAATCAATCTTTTTTGATTGGATTAACTTATACATTCAATATCTAATCTTATAGTTGATATGGTTGACTTTTTGTCTGCCTTTTAAAGTTATGCGTTATACACAAATATTAATATATATTAGTTATTTTCTTAGTGGTTTTGCTAGGACTTATAGTATACATCATATCTTATTAGAATCTACCTCAAAATAATATAATTAAATGCATATTATTTTATGCAGTTACCTTCAATCAGTTAAGACAAGAAAGATCTTCATGACGATGATAATCACGATGGTGTGATCACTCACCTAGAGCCAGACATCCTGGAATGTGAAGTCAAGTGTGCCTTAGAAAGCATCACTACAAACAAAGCTAGTGGAGGTGATGGCATTCCAGTTGAGCTATTTCAAATCCTGAAAGATGATGCTGTGAAAGTGCTGCACTCAATATGC
>SJYQ01018085.1:120621-152152 GCA_006410935.1 Redunca redunca
ATGTCCGATGCAGGATGCAGGATGCTTGGGACTGGTGCAAGGAGAGGACCCAGAGGGATGGTATGGGGTGGGAGATGGGAGGGGATTCGTGTTTGGGAACGCATGTACACTCGTGGTGAATTCATGTCAATGTTTGGCAAACCAATACAGTAATGTAAAGTAAACCAAAGTAAAAATGAAAATTATTAAAAAAAAAAAAAAAGGAGATCAGTCCTGAGTGTTCTTTGAAAGGAATGATGCTAAAGCTGAAACTCCAGTACTTTGGCCACCTGATGCAAAGAGTTGACTCATTGGAAAAGACTGATGCTGGGAGGGATTGGGGGTAGGAGGAGAAGGGCATGACAGAGGATGAGATGGCTGGATGGCATCACCAACTCGATGGACGTGAGTCTGAGTGAACTCTGGGTATTGGTGACGGACAGGGAGGCCTGGCATGCTGCGATTCATGGGGTCGCAAAGAGTCAGATACGACTGAGCGACTGAACTGAACTGAACTGAAGAGAAGAAAGGAGAAGATGCAATTATATATTCTATAGTTTTCTAACTACCTTTACTGACATGCTTTGTTTTTTGGTTTGGGTTCAAATACTTTGGGGTGTCATTTGCTTTGAGCCTTGAGAACTTTCTTAAGTATTTCTTAAAAGATGGATGTGCTAACAGTGAATTCTCTCAGTGTGTGTTATTTTGCTGACTATGAGATGCTTAACTGAAATTTTTTTTCCCTTTCAGCAGTTTGCCTGAAGCATCTCACTGCTTGATTTTTTCCATTGTTTTTCATGAAAATACAGGTGTTCTTATTCGAGTTTCCTAGTACGTGACAAATTATTCTTTTGTTGCTTTCAAGATTTTCTTGTGTTGTTGTTTACTTATTTATATGTTTAGTGATTTTGCCTGTTTTAGTGGAGTGTTTCCCTCACAGTCTGTAGCCTCTGGTGTAGTGCCTCTTCAGAGGCACAGTCTTGGGCATTCGCATATTCACCATGACCTTTACTCCTACCCTAGGAGTATTCTCTTTAGCTGCATTTTTCACTGGTTCTCCCTGTTGACACTTCTAGCTTTTTTTTTTTTTTTACTGCTATACATCTTGGTCTCATAGAGTTACCAGCCTCCTCTTATTTCTCACCATTGAATCCCCATTCATTTCAGTAGTATCATTTCTCTTGTACTTTCCATGCTCTGACCCAATAAAGTCACCTCCATTCTGGAGACCTATGGGACATTCGTTTTTAATGGCTTGTCTCTCCTTCTAGGAAGAACACCTGAACAAGTACTCCAGAAATAGGGATAGGTTAGTGACCTGCTTCCCTCAGAGTAATGTTTTTGCTCTAATGAGTTTGGTACCTGGCGGGTATGATAGCCCATGTTTTTCTCATCATCTTGAATGTGCAACCTAGGAGCTTACTTATAAAAGGGTGATCAAGGCCAGGTATAATCATCCAGTCACACTCGGGGTACTCTTGCAACCTGTGAGAGGGGAATGAGTGGAAGGATGCCAGCGCATTTGGCTGTTTTTGCTTTGGCAACACAGAGCTGGGCAGAATGAGGGAAGCTGGTGACCTGCTCTTCCTGGGGTAAAGCCATAGCCCTGGACAAGATCTGTGTGGAGATAGAATCCAGTGTTCTTGGCTGCAAATGTTTGTAATGGAGCTTCCATCAGTTTGAGCTGAGTAAGGGGAGTGGGTTGTGACTCAAATGCCACTGATGCTCACTGTTTCCATTGATTTTGTTGAGTAAATGTTTCTCATGTTGCATATTATTAGGACAGTTTCCTGAATTTTCAAGTGATTGCTTTATTTAATTTTTACTTGTTATAGTTCTTCCACTGGGGAGAAGGGTCCACAGAGCCTTTTATACCTCCATCTGTAAGTGATCTCACAAATATTTTCTTTTCCCCGCTTTCTGCACAGTATGTTTTCTACAGATGATCATTATGAAGTTGAAATAGTCAAGTTGATGAGACTTTGGATGGATATGAAAACCAAAGACTTTCACAGAGATTCACTATGTATTATTTATTCTTTGGATTTATAAAATACTTTATTGTAGGGAGCTGAAGTTTTTTTTGTTACCTGATAATGCTTACCAAATATGTGTGAAAAGCAAAAATCTGATCTAAATTGTGGGGAGTTTTGATTAACCTCAGTTCAGTTTAGTTCAGTCACTCAGTCGTGTCTAATTCTTTGTGACCTGCAGTAGGCCAGGCTGCCCTGTCCATCACATACTCATGGAGCTTACTCAAACTCATGTCCATTGAGTCAGTGATGCCATCCAACCATCTCATCCTCTGTCGTCCCCTTCTCCTCCCAATTAACCTAGCTCAACTCTTTTTTTAAAAAGAAAATTGGATATTCCAATCTGAATAATGCTGTTTATTTTTTTTTTAAGATCAATATCCACAGGCGTCTAACATAGTCATGTTTAACTGAATGTTACTGATACCCTCATAAAGTCTGGAAACGTAGCATATATTTAAGATGTGAAGGTCTATATCCATACTGTTTTAAGTAAAGCAAATGTATAAAAGTGGAAGTTAGAACACATACATTTATGAAAAATTTATTATTTTTAAAATAAGGAATCCTAAGAGTTCCTTCAGTAGATTCTTCCTATAGAGTTCTTTTGTGAACGTTTAGTGAACATTTATCTTCATTTACAAAAACTTCTATATGTTTATAAAAAAGTATATATTGATACCTATATTCCTTTTCAGGAACATATTTTTCCTACTTATACTTTTTCTGTCTCTGCTAGTACATGCCCTCTTCTGCAGTGAAATGATAGATTTTTTAAAAGCATAGTCAAGAAAAATCTACTGTAGTGCTTTTCATCAAAAAGTAACAATATTTTAATAAACACTGTCTCCCAGTCCTTATTAAAATACCATAAGAGTTCCAATTTACTCATTTAGAAAAAAATAATAATGATTACATAGACAGAACTATTTTAATCAGCATGAACATCATATATTTTTCTCATTAGAGAGATCTACATGGGAAGGAAAAATCAGAATTAGAAGGTTGCTCTGTGACTGTGGAATCTGAACAATAGTTAATCTTTGATAATGGGAATATTTCATAGTATGAAATCATTTTTGGCCTATTTTTTTTTTTAATCTTTACCCTCTCTTCTGTCTATAAAATTGAATCAATTTGTAGTAATACAGGCCACAAAAATTAGGACATATCAACCATAAGGACAACAATTCTTAAAATTCAGTGTATAAACAAACAATGGTAAATGTAGTATTTTGACATTTACAACAATAATTTGCAACCTTAATTTTTGAATGTTCTAACAATTTTAGATGTCTGTTTCTAGAATAAGCTTTCAGAATCTGATTACAGAATAGATTTCCAGCCTTTAAATGTATCATACTACACTGAACTTATAACTGTTGCCTATCACCCAAAGAAGTGTAAAAGAGCACAGTCTAGGCAAGAGAAGTCTTTAAAAAAATAGATAACTTATAGCCAGTATGCAAGTATGATATCTGGTATTTGATTTCTGTGTTTCAGATACTGTTCACATTATAGGTATAATGTTGTTTCTATAGGTAGAAACCCATACCTTTTTAGAAGAGGAAACTAAAGCTGTGTATGTTTATATAACTTACCTAAAATTTATAGTTAGTTAATGATGGGACTGTGCTATTTACCCCAGTAGTCCTAACTCCAGATTTCTCATCCTTACTTGGCCACATTGCATCTAAAAATCTGTAAATGTTTTTCTAGCTTTCATGAAAAAAATTATGCTTACTGACAGTGTTCCAGGTCCAGCTGGAATTATCTCAGTTTTTTTTAACTTAGCTTTAAAAACAGTGGAAGAGATCATTCCTAAAGTCATAGAAATTTCCACCAGTCCTTATAGACTTGGCCCATTCTATAACTGCAAAAATACGTAATGGACAAGATAGTTGAGATGCAGAAGACTATAAGAATGAGATCCAAAGCATGGTGCTCCAGGCATTATTCTAGTGCTTTATGCATTTTATGTCATTTAATCCATAGTAAAATTCTGTGGAGTGGGGCGTTATTGCCTCCAGATAAAGAAACAGAGTAAGAGAACCCAACAGTGTGCTTTGGATACATTCAGTTCAGTTGCTCAGTCATGTTCGACACTTTGTGACCCCATGAACTACAGCATGCCAGGATTACCTGTCCATCACCAACTCCCGGACCTCGCTCAAACTCATGTTCATCGAGTTAGTGATGCCATCCAACTGTCTTATTCTCTGTCATCGTGTTCTCCTCCTGCCTTCAGTCTTTTCCAGCATCAGGGTCTTTTCAATTGAGTCAGTTCTTCACCTCAGATAGCCAAAGTATTGGAGCTTCAGCTTCAGAATCAGTCCTTCCAATGAATATTCAGGACTGATTTCATTTAGGATTGACTGGTTTAACTCCTTGCAGTCCAAGGGATTCTTAAGAGTCTCCAACACCAGAGTTCAAAAGCATCACTTCTTCATTACTCAGCTTTCTTTATGGTCCAACTCTCACATCCATACAGACTACTGGAAAAACCATAGCTTTGACTAGACAGACCTTTGTTGGCAAAGTAATGTCTCTGCTTTTTAATATGCTGTCTAGGTTGGTCATAGCTTTTCTTCCAAGCACCTTTTAATTTTATGGCTGCAGTCACCATCTGCAGTGATTTTGGAGCCCCCCCAAAATAAGGTCTGTCACTGTTTCCATTGTTTCCCCATCTATTTGCCGTAAAGTAATGGGACCGGATGCCATTATATTAGCTTTTTTGAATGTTTAGTTTTAAGCCAGCTTTTTTACTCTCCTCTTTCACCTTCATCAAGAGGATCTTTAGTTCTTCTTTGCTTTCTGCCATAAGGGTGGTGTCATCTGCATATCTGAGGTTATTTATATGTCTCCCAGTAATCTTGATTCCAGCATGTGCTTCATTCAGCCCAGCATTTCTCATGAAAGGAAAAGGAAAGCAAAGTCACTCAGTCATGTCCGACACCTTGCGACCCCATGGACTGCAGCCTCCCAGGCTCCTCTATCCATGGGATTTTCCAGGCAAGAGTACTGGAGTGGGTTGCTATTTCCTTCTCCAGGGGATCTTCCCAACAAGGGATCGAACCTGGGTCTCCTGCATTGCAGGCAGACGCTTTACCCTCTAAGCAACCAGGGAAAAGGTATTTCTCATGATGTACTCTGCATCTAAGTTAAATAAGCAAGATGACAATATACAGCTTTGACATACTCCTTTCCCAATTTGGAACCAGTCCGTTGTTCCATGTCTGGTTCTAGTTGTTGCTTCTTTACCTGTATATAGTTTCTCAGGAGTTGGGTGAAGTTGCCATTAGTCTCACCATAGAGCCGCTGAGCAGACAACCCACAAACTGGAGAACAATTATACCAAAGAAATTCTCACACTGTTAAGAAAGTTCTAGGACCTGCAAAGATTTCCCAACCTGGGGATCCAGCAAAGGGACTGAGAGCCCCCAGGGAATGTGACTTAGGAGGCCAAATCAATTTAATGTAGACTTTGGCTACATTAAAATGTTCATTTGTCTTTATAGTTTACAAATATTTGACCTGAATTGTGCCCATTGGTCCCAAGGTTATTGCTCTTTCCAATAATTACAGTCATATCCTAAAATGTTTATTGAGTGTTTGGCACTGCAGGCTTTTTGAGTAAGCTGTCATCAGAGTGTTTTTCTGGAGACAGTTATTATTAACCCTATATAAAGGATAAAAAGCTGGACTCAGAAAGATTAGTCATAAGAAATAAGTTTACATAGCTCACCTTGAGATTGCTGTGGTGGGTTAATAAACAGTATAAGCAAAATGTGGATTACTAATAGTTTTACTTATTTATTGTTATAGAAGTTCATGGTAGTATTAGTATTGGATATAAAACTTATTAATACTTGAAAATTAACATGAGTTTAGCACATTGAGGACAGGGACCCTGTATAGTTTTCTTTTAATTTCTAAAACATGACACATAATGGCCACTCAGTAGATATTTATAAAGAAGCAAACAAAATGTACTTGGTGTATTTAAAATGCAAATGAACAAAGGTGAGATTTATATGGGTTATGATGGTGGAAAATTAGAGATTCATTTTGGGCTATATAACATACAGATTCTATTAATTTAAATACTTAGGAAACAAATCAGACAAGATAGATAGATACATAGTTAAATCTAAAGAAATTATAAATGAAATGTGGAGCCCTTTGTCTGTACTGCACTTTAAGCAAATCAAATATATAAATGCTGAATTTATGACAGATACAGTTATGAAAGTTTATTTTATTAAAGTTTTCTCAGACTGTCCATTCTTTTTTCTTTTTTTTTATTAAAGTATAGTTGATTTACAATATTAGTTGCAGGTGTACAACATAATGACTCAATGTTTTTATAGGTTATATGCCAATTAAAGTTATTACAAAATATGGCTATTTTTCCTTGTGCTGTACAATGTATCTTTGTTGCTTATTTATTTTGTATATAGTAATTTGTATCTTTTAGTCCCATAGCCCTATCTGGCACCTCCTCTCTTTCCTATCCCCACTGGTAATCACTAGTTGGTTCTTTATAACTGTGAGTCTGTTCTGTTTTGTTGTATTCATTAATTTGGTTTATATTTTAGATTCTACATGTGAGTGATAGCATGAATATTGGTCTTTCTCTGTCTGATTTATTTCACTAAGAATAGTACTCTCTAAGTCCATTCACACTGTTGCAAATGGAAGAATTCCATTTTTATATTGCTGAGTATATTTAGCATTTTATATTGCTAATATATATATTCCATTCTCTCTATATATGCATATAAATATATATACACACACANCTATATGCATATAAATATATATACGCACACACACCACATTTTCTTTAACTCTTCATCTGATGATGGACACTTAGGCTGCTTTCATATCTTGGCTATTGTAAATAATGCAGCTGTGAATATTGGGGTGCATGTATCTTTCCTATTAGTGTTTTCATTTTCTTCAAATATATACCCGGCAGTGGGATTGCTGGACTTTACGGTAGTTCTAGTTCTTTTAGGAGCCTCAGTACTGTTTTCCATAATGAATTTACCAGTTGACAGGCCTACCACCAGTGTACAAAGGTTCCCTTTTCTCCACATCCTTGCCAAGTTTTGTTGTTTGTCAACTTTTTAATATACTTAAAACAATAATAATTTATTTATTTTTGGCTATGCTGGGTCTTCATTGCCGCATGTGGGCTTTTCTCTAGTTGAGGCAAACGGGGGCCAGTCTGCAGTGGCAGTGCATGGGCTTCTCATTGCAGTGGCTTCTCTGGTAGTGGAGCACAGGCTCTAGAGCACGCAGGCTTCAGTAGTTGCGGCGTATGGGCTCAATAGATGTGGTTCCTAGGGCTCTAGAGCACAGGCTTCATAGTTGCGGTTCTTGGGCTTAGTTGCTCCACAGCATGTGGGATCCTCCTGGAGGACAGATTGAACCAGTGTCTGCTGCATTGGCAGATGGATTCTTTACCAGTGAGCCACCAGGAAAGAAGCCCTGTAAACTTTTGACAGTAACCATTTTGACAGGCATGAGGTATAATCTAATTGTGGTTTTGATTTTCACTTCTCTGATGATTAGTGATGTTGAACCTCTTTTTCATGTTCCTGTAACCATGTGTATGTCTTATTTGGAAAAATGTCAATTCAGGTTCTCTGTTTATCTTTTTTTCATATTGTGTTTATTTATTTTTATGTATTTGCAATTATGTATGAGCTGTTATGTATTTTTCATTTGAAAATATTTTCTCCCATTTAGTATGTAGTCTTTTTGCTTTGTAGATGGTTTTCTTTGCATTCCAAAAGCTTTTAAATTTTATTAGGTCCCGTTTGTTTATTTTTGCTTTTATTTCTTTTGCCTTATGAGACAGATCCAAAAAAATGTTGCTACAATTTATGCCAAAGACCGTTCTGCCTATGTTCTCTTCTAGGAGTTTAATAGTTTCAGGTCTTACATGTAAGTAGTTAATCCATTTTGAGTTTATTTTTGTATAATGTTTGAGGAAGTTCTTATCTCACTCTTCTACATGTAGCAGTACAATTTTCTCATAACCATTTACTGAAAAGTCTGTCTTTATTTATTCTTGCCATCTTGTTGTAGACTAGTTGAGGCATGGGTGTATTTCGTGACTCTTTATTCTGTTCCAGTGATGCATCTATCTGTTTTTATGTTAGTATCATGCTGTTTTGATTATTGTAGTTTTATAGTGTGAAGTCAGGGAGCATGATTCTTCCTGATTTGTTTTTTTCTTCTCAAGACTGTTTTGGCAAGTCATGGTCTTTTGTAGTTCCATATGAAGTTAGGATTATATGTCCTAGTTCTGTGGAAAATGTCATGGATATTTTGATAGGGATTGCATTAAATCTGTAGATTGCTTTTGTAAATGTCCATTATAATAATATTAATTCTTCCAATCCAAGAGCAGGGGATTTCTGTGTATCCTTTACAAATTCCTTTATTAATGTTTTATAGTTTTTAGAATATGGGTCTTTCATTTCCTTTTTTTTTCAATCACTAAGTTGATCACTAAGTCATGTCCAACTCTTTGCGACACCATGGACTGCAGCATGGGCTTTCCAGGTGGCTCAGTGGTAAACTCGCCTGCCAATGCAGGAGACATAAGAGACGCAGAGTTTGATCCCTGGGTTGAGAAGATTCCCTGAAGGAGGGCTTGGCAACCCACTCCAGTATTCTTGCCTAGAGAATTCCATAGACAGAGGAGCCTGGTGGGCTACAGACCATAGGGTCACAAAGAATTGGACATGACTGAAGTGACTTAGCATGCTAGGCTTCCCTATCCTTCACTATTTCCCAAAGTTTGTTCAAACTCATGTCTTTTGAATTGGTGATGTCATCTAACCTCTCATCCTCTGTCACCCTCTTCTGCTTCTGCCCTCAGTGTTTTCCAGCGTTAGAGTCTTTTCCAATTAGTCGACTGCTTGCATCAGGTTACCAAAGTATTGGAGATTCAGCTGCAGCAGCAGTCCTTCCAGTGAATATTCTGGGTTTGATTTCCCTTAGGATTGAGTGGTTTGATCTCCTTGCTGTCCAAGGGAATCTCAAGAGCCTTCTCCAGCACTACATTTCAACAGCATCAATTCTTTGGCACTCAGCTTTCTTTATGGTCCAACTCTTACATCCATACATGACTACTGGAGAAACCATAGCTTTGACTATACAGACCATTGTTGGCAAAGTGATGTCTCTACTTTATAATACACTGTCTAGGTTTGTCATACCTTTTATCTAAGGAGCAAGTGTCTTTTAATTATGTGGCTGCAGTCATCGTCCAGAGTAATTTTTCTTGTTGTTGTTTAGTTGGTCAGTCATGTCTGACTCTCTTCCTGACCTCATGGACTGTAGCAAGGCAGGATTCCCTGTCGTTCACCATCTCACATGAGCTCACACTCATATCCATTGAGTCAGTGATGCCATCCAACTATCTTGTCCTCTGCGTCTTCTTCATTTCCCGCCTTCAATCTTTCCCTACATCAGCATCAGTGATTTTGGAACCCCCCAAAATAAAATCTGTTTCCATTTTTTCCCCATCTATTTTACATGAAGTTGTGGTACCAGATGCCATGATCTTCGTTTTTTGAATGTTGAGTTTTAAGTCAGCTTTTTTATTTCCCTCTTTCACCTTCCTCAAGAGGCTCTTTAGTTCCTCTTCACTTTCTGCCATTAAGATGCTATCATCTGCATATCTGAGATTGTTGATATTTTTCCCGGCAGTCTTGATTCCAGCTTGTGCTTCATCCAGTCTGGCATTTCTCATGATGTACTCTGTATATAAATTAAATAAGCAGGGTGACACTCTACAGCCTTGATGAACTCCTTTACCAATTTTGATCCAGTCTGTTGTTCCATGTCTGGTTCTGACTGTTGGTTCTTGACCAGGATGCAGGTTTCTCAGGAGGCAGGTAAGGTGGTCTGGTATTCTTGTCTCTTCAAGAATTTTCCACAGTTTGTTGTTATCCACACAGTCAAAGGCTTTAGTATAGTCAATGAATAATAAGTATATGTTTTTCTGGAATTCCCTTGCTTTTTCTCTGATCCAACGGATGTTGACAATTTGAAATATGGTTTCTCTGCCTTTTGTAGTCCAACTTGTACATCTGGAAGCTCTCAGTTCACGTACTATTGCAGCCTAGATTGAAGGATTTTGAGCATTACATTGCTAGCATGTGAAATGAAAGCAATTGTACAGTAGTTTGAGCATTCTTTGGTATTACCCTCTTTGGGATTGGAATGAAAACAGAACTTTTCCAGTCCTGTGGCCATTGCAAAGTTTTCTGAATTTGCTGGGATATTAAGTGCAGCACCTTAACAGCATAATCTTTTAGGATTTGAAATAGTTCAACTGAAATTCAATCACCTCCACTAACTTTCTTTGTAGTAATGCTTCCTAAGACCCACTTGACTTCACAATCCAGGATGTCTGTCTCTAGGAGAGCGACCACACTGTTGTGGTTATCCAGGTTATTAAGACATTTTTTTGTGTAGTTCTTCTGTGTATTGCTGCCTCCTCTTCTTATTCTCTTCTGCTTCTGTGCCTTGCCATTTCTGTCCTTTATTGTATCCGTCTTTGCATGAAATGTTCCTTTGATATCTCTAATTTTCTTGAGGAGATTTCTAGTCTTTCTCATTCTGTTGTTTTCCTTTGGTTAAGTTTATTTCTAAGTATTTAATTTCTTTTGGTGGGATTGTTTCCTTAACTTTATGAGTATTCATAATTATTGTATTGAAAAACAACAGATTTCTGTATATTAGTCTTGTAGCATGCAACTTTGCTGAATTCATTTATTCTAATTGTTTTTTGTGGAATCCTTGTGATTTTTTACATATAGTATTGTCATCTGAAAATTTTGGCAGTTTTACTTCTTGCCTTTTAATTTTGATATCTTTTATTTCCATTTCTTTCTGATTTCTGTGGCTAGGACTTCCAATAATATATTAAATAAAAGTGTTGAGAATGAACATCCTTATCTTTTATTGATTTTAAAGGAAAAATTGTATCATTGTATAATTTAATGTTTGGTTTGGCTTTATCATAAATGGCCTTTATTATGTTGATTTTTATTCCCTCTTACCAACTTTGATGAAAGTTTTTTAATCAAGAATGGATATTGAAGTTTGTCAAATGCTTTTTCATTATCTAATAAGATGATCATGTAGTTTTCCATCTTTTTTTTTAAATATAGTATGTCACATTAATGGATTTGCAGATATTGAAGCATTCTTGAATCCCTGGAATGNGTAGTTTTCCATCTTCTTTTTTAAATATAGTATGTCACATTAATGGATTTGCAGATATTGAAGCATTCTTGAATCCCTGGAATGAATCCCACTTGATTATGGTGTATGATTCTTTCTATGTTTGAACATTTTATCAGTTTTAAATAAGGAATGCCAAAACTGTTCCTTCAATAAATATGCAGTGTATATCAACAACTGTAGCCTGTATAAGGAGACAACTTATAAGGAATTGACTCATGTAGTTACGTGTACGTATTAAGTCACTTCAGTCCTTTCCAACTCTTTGTGACCTGTAGCCTGCCAGGGTCTTCTGTCCTAAGATTCTTCAGGAAAAAAATATTGATGTGACTTGCCATGCTCTTCTTTAAGGGATCTTCCTGACCCAGGGGTTGAACCTGTGTTTCTTACATCTCCTGCACTGGCAGGTGTGTTGTTTACCTTTAGTGTCACCTGAGAAACCCCCAGCAGTTAATCTCAAGATCTGTAGTTGATAAGCTGGCTACCCAGAAAAGTCAATGATGTAAGTTCCAGTTTGAGTCAAAATCATCAAAATCAAACTAGATGTACAAAAGGTTTAACGGACCAAGCACAAGTGAAGGATAAAGAGGAGGGAGCAGAAGTAGCCTTGGAGGTTCTTCAGATTACAATAAATACCTGACATCTATTTCAGAAGAAAAGAGAGGAAGAGTTGGGTAGAAAGAACTTCAGACAGCAGAATCATTTAAAAAGTATTAGCCAGTCCAGAGGCTATTTCTCAAGCAAAAGTTGCTGCTACTTAAGGAATTCCATGCTTGATAGGAATGACCTGATTCTAGGAGCCCCTTCATGTTGTCATTGACTGGGAGCAGGCTGGGAAAGTGTTCTCAATATGAATACTATAATGGATTCCAAGGCGCAGCAGCTAGAGGCTGTCAATCATTTGTGCTATCCACAACTAGTGTTATTGAAAGAAGATATGAGTGTAGCAGCTATATGATTGCCCCCCATATACATACCATATTTTACTCAACAGGATCATAGTATATTCTTATGCAGTATATATTTGGCACTTGAAAACTTGTCATAAAAGAGTTTCATAATGTTTCTGATGCTAAAATATCCATTGTGTGTCTCTAACACAATTTAACTAGCTAATCCAATATCTAAATTATTTAATTGAGAAATATTTTATATCTATGAGTACTTTGGGCTTCCCTGTAGCTCAGATAGCAAAGAATCTGCCTGCAGTGTGGAAGACTTGGGTTCGATCCCTGTGTGGGGAAGGTTCCCTGGGGAAGGAAATGGGTACCCACTCCAGTATTCTTGCCTGGAGAATTCCGTGGACAGAAGAGCCTGGGGAACCACCGTCCATGGGGGCACAAGGAGTCTAACACGACTAAGTGACTTCACTTTCACTTTTTCTCTCCTTTTAGTAAAAAATGAATGATAGTCACAACATCCACTGGATTGATCTCTTTGCTATCCAAGGCACTCTAGAACACGTTATTTCTCTTGCCAGAGTTTGGGTGGTGTTTAGGATTGCTAAGTTTGCTGAACATTTCTAGATAATTAAACATTTCTATTTGTCTATCTGAGCACTTACTATTCCTCTCAAGAATATTATCTTTATCATTATTAAATGAAGGATTTTGAATTTTCATCCTGAGTTGATATGTTAATTCTGAATTTATTGTCTTACAAATACATTCCATATTGTGTTTTCTCAGTAACCATAGCCCAATTTGTTTTACTGATATCCTTATTTATCCATTTTATTTTAAATTAAATATATAATTTCCCCTTCACCTCTGTAGGGTTTCTTTGCTGGCTCAGTGGTAAAGAATTTGCCTGGAATGCAGGAGATATGAGTTTGATCCCTGAGTCAGGAAGATCTCCTGGAGAATGAAAGGATTAACCCAGTCCAGTATTCTTACCTGGAAAATCCTGTGGACAGAGGAGCCCAGTTGGGTATAATCCATGGGGTCTCAAAAGAGTCCAACATGACTTAGTGGCTAAAAAGCAAACAACCACCTCTACAGATATTAATTCTTTTTCTAAAATATTTTTTTAATGTAGACCATTTAGAAAATCTTCATTGAATTTGTTGCAATGTTATTCTGTTTTATGTTTTGATTTTTGGGTCAGGAGGCATGTGGGATCTTAGCTCCCTGACCAGGAATGGAACCCACAACCCCTGCATTGGAAGGCAAAGTCTTATCCACTGGACCATGGGGGAAGTCCCAAGAATGTTCCTGTATTTCAGATAACTTATATTTTAGGATCTTTAATTTTTGTGAACAAATAGACCTTTACGGGTTTATATTGAGGAGAAAGAACTTGTAATCTCTTGGCTATTTTGAATATCTTAAAGGACTTACACCAAAGTTAGTATTATTGGTATATAGTCATTTTATATGTACATATTGCCAGAGCAATGTAATGTAATTAGCTTTATTTTTCAAGCTTTGCCTCTTTGAATGGATTTCAACATGGGTATTGTATTAAAAAGTTGCATTGAAGAATGGTTAAATTTAAAATAATACATATGTTGTCTATACAGATATATACATTTATTTGTATATTTACATATCAAAGTTGGAGAAATTATAATTAACTATTTAAGACCAACCTGGTGAATTTGTGATAAATGTTTATGTATCATCAGCATAAAATTAGAGTTAGTTAATAATTTTTTCTAGAATATAATGATATAGCAATAAAACTGTTAATAGATTATATAAAATAATTTTAAAGACACATCTGCTCATATTGCTTTATTTTAAAAAATTCCAGCAGAGTAGTTCAGCAGTCTTGTACTGGGCCCATAAAAAAATGGCAGTGAAAGAAGCTATCAGAAATTAAAATCAAATATTCTGTAGTCTACTGTGAGGTCATGTTCAGGGTTAATTCAAAATCAAATGTATCTTACTGAGTGCAGTGAGAAGAGGACATTTCATACTGAATGCTGAATCTAGCTGTTTTACTCTATGAAATATTAATTACTTGATCTTAAAGATAATGTCTTTTATAGTACTTCTATAAGAGAAATAATTTTGTCATCATTGTGTTTCATTTTCTTGATTGAATAGATACATAGAATAAAATGCACTGTGATCTTCTGACAGTCACATCTTGAGGCCCTGATTAAATACTTCTATTGTAATCTTAAAGTATTTTTAGCCTTTCAGACACAGGTCTCTGTATTCTGTAAGCCTTCAGATATTTAGCAGCAATGTACTTAACTTCATTGGCTGTTCAGCAGCTCTAGATGTTAGAACTCTGATGTTTTAACATTCACCTTTAAATTATTTTACTTATGACCATGGCCTAATATTTAAAATTGCAATCACTTGATAAAATATAGATCTAATAAACATAGCAATTATTATCATAATGAAACTGACAATGACCATCATTCATTTTAAAATTACAGTATTTCATGTTATATGATTNCAATGAACATCATTCATTTTAAAATTACAGTATTTCATGTTATATGATTCAATATAAAGTATCAAAACAGATTTTTTAAAGAATAAAAGTAGTCCTCTTTGTCTCCTGCACATTCTCTTCCTTCTTTCCTTTGACATTTATTTCCTTCATAATTGGTATTACAGAACTTAATAATTGTCATTCAGTTTAGTTCAGTAGCTCAGTCGTGTCTGACTCTTTGTGACCCCACGGACTGCAGCACACTAGGCTTCCCTGTCCATCCCCAACTTCTGGAGCTTGCTTGAACTCATGTCCGTCAAGTCGGTGATGTCATCCAACCGTTTCATCCTCTGTCATCCCCTTCTCCTCCCGCCTTCAATCTTTCCCAGCATCAGGGTCTTTTCCAATGAGTTAGTTCTTCCCCTCAAGTGGCCAAAGTATTGGAGCTTCAACTTCAGCATCAGTCCCTCCATTGGATATTCAAGACTGATTTCCTTTAGGATTGACTAGTTTGATCTTCTTGCAGTCCACAGGACTCAAGAGTCTTCTCCAACACCACAGTTCAAAAGCATCAGTTCTTCAGTGCTTAGCTTTCTTTATGGTTCAACTCTCACATCCATACATGACCCTACTGGAAAAACTCTAGCTTTGGCTATATGAACCTTTGTCAGCAAAGTAATATCTCTGCTTTTTAATATGCTGTCTAGGTTTGTCATAGTTTTTCTTTCAAGGAGCAAGCGTCTTTTAATTTCATGGCTGCACCCACCATTTGCAATGATTTTGGAGCCCAAGGAAATAAAAGTCTGTCACTGTTCCCATTGTTTCCCCATCTATCTGCCATGAAGTGGTGGAATCAGATGCCATGATCTCAGTTTTTTGAATGTTTAGTTTTAAGCCAGCTTTTTCAATCCCCTCTTTCACTTTTGTCAAGAGGCTTTTCAGTTCCTCTTTGCTTTCTGCCATAACATTAGTGTCATCTGCATATCTGAGTTTATTGATATTTCTCCCAGCAATCTTGATTTTGTCATTGTTTAGTTTCTCTAAAAATTATCATTAGGTAAATAAACTTGACTGCTGTGTGGTTTAGAAAACTCATGAAATTATTTCCTCTACATTGTTCATAAATGACTGTTGATTTCAAGAAAGTATGATGTCTACATCTATATATTCCAAAAACAGATTTTTAAATCGGGATCCTTAATCAGATCAAATATTTTTCTTTATGGTTTTTATTTTATAGAAATGCATTTTCCTGCTAATTCACAAAAATAAATTTATAGATATTAATTTAACACAAGATCAATTGTCATATTTCATTATCTCCCAAATATGCATAACTTTGCCTCTTCACTGAAAAACACATTGTTGGGTTGAGTTGAGAACATGAGGGAAATTCTTTCTATTCTATAATCCAACTTAGCAGAAGTAGTGATTTTGTGTTTAGAGCAACAGAAGTATGTTTTGCACTTAGAGCAACAGAAGTAATTCTCCCAGGAACAAGAAGTAATGTGCATAGAAGGGAGGAAGGGAAGGAGGCATCTGTGCATTGTTTCAGGTTTGTGAGTCTTACTAGCTGTATTTGATGGGAGTAAAGGTAGCCTGTGGGTAAGGTAGCCCTCCCTCCGTTTTTAAGGGTAATGCAAATAAAAATGTTTGTAGGTAGATACTACTCATATATGTTTTGTAACATTGGACCCAATTAAGACAACACTTGAACATCATTTTGTGCCCAAATTCCGCACTGCTGCTACTTCCTACCTCATTGAACTTTGAGTGAGAAAGAATTTATCTTGGAGTAGAGCTTTACCCAGGCTTCAAGAAAGAACATTAAGGAGGTACCATGAGACTTCTCCTCCATTTGGTAGATTCATGGCATTGGGTATGGAAGTCATAATGGCAAACAATAAAAAAACTACTAGGGATTTGTAAAGTACTGGGCTTTAAAAAGTTCATTAAAAACACAGTGAACAATCTTTTTCATACTCTGTATAACACTTCATAGTATAGCACTTCATATTACTTACTCATTATGTTCATTTGAACAGATGTTATCACATCTGTTTTGCTGTTTAGGAAGCTAAGACGTGAAAAAGTGAAGCGATGGGGAAGGGAGGAATAAATAGGTAGAACAGACAATTTTTAGGGCAGCGAAAATACATTGTATGATACCATAATAATAAGTGCATGTCATTGTAAATTTGTCCAAACACGTAGAATTATAAAGTGCGTTAAGAGTTTGGGGCAAATTTGTGATTGGCCATCAGTGAATCTAAGACCATAGCTTTAGTAATTATGTAATATTCTAGTCTACAGCTTAGGATATCCCAACATTTTTATGGATTATTATTGATTGATTGTGTTTATTTCCTCAGCCTTTGATATAGCAGAAAATGTATTTAAGTCTTTTCTAACTCAAATTACACTGAAAAATTCTCTTGTTTGAATTCAGAACTAAGGAAAAGGAGGAGAAAGAGTAACTGAGCTGTTGCTTAAAATGAAGCTGGTAGAATATAGGTTAAGGAAGTGAAAATTTTATGTCTTTGGCTGATGGTTGGAAAGTCATGTGCTTAATTACTTTAATGACCCTAGGTTGTTTTTTTTTTTGTACTTTTTTTGTAAGAATAAGTTTACATCTGAGAGAGCCCAGATTATGGTGGAAAATACACAGCACATAGACTGCTGCTTTTCCCTCCATTGACCCTCTGACTATAGCACATATAGATTATGTGTTATAATCTATATGGCATTTTCCGCACTGAGCCACTGAGCTTGGCTAGACCTCACAACTATTCTCAGTATTTCAAGTAGGCCCTCTAATTAAATTGAGCTTGAGGTGAAAACTGTTTTCCATTTTGGGTGTGATATAGTCTAGTCATTATTGGAATGTATTAAACTGAGGTGAATATAAAAGTACAGGTACCTGTATTCTGCTGGATAAGTTGTATTCTGAAACTTGAATACAAATAGGTAGACTGTATGTAAATACTTCTGTCAGTGTGATGTTGGAATTTGAGAAAGAAAAGGATGACTTCCCCTATGGGTCATTAGTAAAGAATCCACCTGCAGTACAGGAGCCGCAGGGGATGTGGGTTCAATCCCTGGGTTGGAAAGATCCCTTGGAGGAGGGAATGACAACCCACTACAATATTCTTGCCTGGAGAATCCCATGGATGGAGGAGCCCAGCAGTCTGTAGTCCATGGGCCTGCAAAGAGTTGGACATGACTGAAGCAACTTAGCATGCACATAAGAATGTGGGTCATATGGCAGTCCACTATGAAAACTAAGGTATGGAATCTAAGTGCTACTAATATTCATTATATACTGGAAGTAGTAGCCATATATAGCTGTGATTCAAAATGAAAAACAAAAAAGTTTCCTAGGAATGTATTGGAATCCTCAAGATGAATAGAATAGAAATTGAATCAAAGAACTAGCATTCTACTTCTGGCATTTCCATAATGAAAATAAATCTTGGGTTAGGTTCTTTTCTGCTTCTTACAGTACTGTTTCCAATATATTTTTTTAAATTATGTGGAAGTAACTGGGACATATCAGCACAAATCAACTAAGAGAAATGATTCTCCATTCAACTAATATGTGGACAGCCATGCCTACCTACTACTGTTTCTAATGATTAGTGTAATCCATAGATTGTAATATGATACAGTTTTAGAAACCCACCCTCTAGATGTAACTTGCTTTCTGAAGTAGCTGTGTCTAGTATTATTTTTTATTTTTTTATTTATTTATTTTTTAAAAAATTTTATTTTAACTTTAGTTTACTTTACATTACTGTATTGGTTTTGCCAAACATTGACATGAATTCACCATGAGTGTACATGCGTTCCCAAACAACATGAATCCCCTCCCACCTCCCACCCCATACCATCTCTCTGGGTCCTCTCCTTGCACCAGTCCCAAGCATCCTGCATCGGACATCGACTGACGATTCATTTCTTGCATGATAGTATACATGTTTCAATGCCATTCTCCCATCTCATCCCACCCTCTCCCTCCCTCTCTCCCCCAGAGTCCAACAGTTCACTCTATAGATCTGAGTCTCTTTTGTTTTCTCGCATACAGGGTCATCATCCCCATCTTTCTAAATTCCATATATATGCGTTAGTATACTGTATTGGTGTTTTTCTTTCTGGCTTACTTCACTCTGTATAATCGGCTCCAGTTCCATCCATCTCCTTAGAACTGATTCAAATGTATTCTTTTTAATGGCTGAGTAATACTCCATTGTGTATATGTACCACAGCTTTCTTATCCATTCATCTGCTGATGGGCATCTAGGTTGTTTCCATGTTCTGGCTATTATAAACATGTGTCTAGTATTATTGTGTGAATGATAGTCAATATTAAGAGTTTATTGTGAAATGAATCTTTGGTATTTTCTCTGCCAAGGTAATCTAGGCAAAGAATCTAAAATTCTCATGCTGTTTAAAAATGATAATAGTCAAGGGGCTTTTTCTTCCCCAATAAATTCATATCAGAGAGTGCCATAAATACTCTTCAGAAGCCCATCTCAATAAATTATGAAGTAAAAAGGGATTTCCTAAACAACATGAAGAAAGAGACAATTTCTAAAAATTTGTAAAAGGAGATTATAAACTCACCAGTTTTATTAATTTTGCATATTTCAAGAATCTGAGGACTGAAGGAGTAAAGCCACTGTTCCACATCTAATAGACAGATTATGATGACGAATGTTTTTGCCTGTGGAAAATATTTCTCTGAACAAGTAGTAAGGTCATATCACACCCTGTCTCTTTGTGCCTCTCTCCCCTCCCCCACTCTCCTTTGCTACCTCTCTGTCCTGCATCTTCTTTTATTCTTTCCTCTTTTTTTTTTCCACAAGGACTAATTGAATGCAACATTAAGCAGCGCCACAGCTTTGGATAGACTGGAGGAAAGGGAACAGGAGTACTGTGCTGTCTTTTTATCATGTAGCTACAGGGCCTCCCTTACTCCCAATAAATGGGCCTGTTTTTGAGAGTTGAAGTTTATGGACTCACACGGGATAACCGAGAAAGTAGAAATCTAGAGGCTAAAAATCACATATAACCTAGACCCTCACTTACATGTGCACATGCAGTTTTCCAAATATACTCTGTCCTTCAGTAAGAGTTTACGTACTATTGAAGCCTGGCCTGGAGAATTTTGAGCATTACTTTGCTAGTGTGTGAGATGAGTGCAATTGTGAAGTAGTTTGAAGATTCTTTGGCATTGCCTTTCTTTGGGATTGGAATGAAAATTGACCTTTTCCAGTCCTGTGGCCACTGCTGAGTTTTTCAAATTTGCTGGCATATTGCCTGCAGCACTTTCACAGCATCATCTTTTAGAATTTGAAATAGTTCAACTGGAATTACATCACCTCCATTAGCTTTGTTTGTAGTGATGCTTCCTAGGGCCCACTTGCCTTTGCATTCCAGGATGTCTGTTTCTAAAGGAGTGATCACACCATCGTGATTATCTGGGTTGTGGAGATTCTTTGTGTATAGTTCTTCTGTGTATTCTTGCCACCTCTTCTTAATATCTTCTGCTTCTGTACAATTCAGTTCAGTTCAGTCACTCAGTTGTGTCTGACTCTTTGCAACCCCAAGAATCGCAGCACGCCAGGCCTCCCTGTCCATCACCAACTCCTGGAGTTCACTCAAACTCATATCCATCGAGTTGGAGATGCCATCCAGCCATCTCATCCTCGGCCGTCCCCTTCTCCTCCTGCCTGCAATCCCTCCCAGCATCAGAGTCTTTTCCAATGAGTCAACTCTTTGCATGAGGTGGCGGAAGTAGTGGAGTTTCAGTAGCATCAGTCCTTCCAGTGAACACCCAGGACTGATTTCCTTTAGAATGGACTGGTTGGATCTCCTTGCAGTCCAAGGGACTCTCAAGAGTCTTCTCCAACACCACAGTTCAAAAGCATCAATTCTTTGGTACTCAGCTTTCTTCACAGTCCAACTCTCAAATCCATACACGACCACTGGAAAAACCATAGCCTTGACTAGACGGACCTTTGTTGGCAAAGTAATGTCTCTGCTTTTGAATATGCTATCTAGTTTGGTCATAACTTTGCTTTCAAGGAGTAAGCATCTTTTAATTTCATGGCTGCAGTCATCATCTGCAGTGATTTTTGAGCCCAACAAATAAATTCTGATACTGTTTCCACTGTTTCTCCATCTATGTCCCATGAAGTGATGCTTCTGTTAGGTCCATAAGATTTCTGCTCTTTACTGTGCCCATCCTTGCATGAAATGTTACCTTGGTATCTTTAATTTTCTTGAAAACATCTCTAGTCTTTCCCATTCTATTGTTTTCCTCTATTTCTTTGCACTGATCACTGAGGAAGGCTTTCTTATCTCTCCCTGCTATTCTTTGGAATTCTGCATTCAAATGAGTATATCTTTCCTATTCTGCTTTGCCTTTCACGTCTCTACTTTTTGTAGCTGTCTGTAAGGCCTCCTCAGACAACTATTTTGCCTTTTTGCATTTCTTTTTCTTGGGGATGGTCTTGATCACTGCCTCCTGTACAGTGTCACGAACCTCTGTCCATAGTTCTCAGGCACTCTATCAGATGTAATCCCTTGCAACTATTTGTCATTTCCACTGTATAGCTTCCACGCTAGCAAAGTAATACTCAAAGTTCTCCAAGCCAGGCTTCACAGTACATGAACTGTGAAATTCCAGATGTTTAAACTGGATTTAGCAAAGGCAGAAGAACCAGAGATCAAATTGCCAACATCTGTGGAATTATTGTAAAAGCAAGAGAGTTCCAGAAAAAAACATCTATTTCTGCTTCATTGACTATGCCAAAGCCTTTGACTGTGTGGATCACAACAAACTGTGATTATCTTAAAGAGATGATTATACCAGACCACCTGACCTGCCTCCTGAGAAATCTGTATGCACATCAAGAAGTAATAGTTAGAACTAGACATGGAACAACAGACTGGTTCCTAATCAGGAAAGGTGTACCTCAAGGCTGTATATTGTCATCCTGCTTATTTAACTTGTATGCACAGTACATCATGAGAAACGCTGGACTGGAAGAAACACAAGCTGGAATCAAGATTGCTGGGAGAAATATCAATAACCTCAGATATGCAGATGACACCACCCTTATGGCAGAAAGTGAAGAGGAACTAAAAANTTGCTGGGAGAAATATCAATAACCTCAAATATGCAGATGACACCACCCTTATGGCAGAAAGTGAAGAGGAACTAAAAAGCCTCTTGATGGAAGTGAAAGAGGAGAGTGAATAAGTTGGCTTAAAACTTAACATTCAGAAAACTAAGATCATGGAATCAGGTGGTGCCATCACTTCATGGCAAATAGATGGGGAAGAGTGGAAACAGTGGCTGACTTTATTTTTTTGGGCTCCAAAATCACTGCACATGGTAACTGTGGCCATGAAATTAAAAGATGCTTGCTCCTTGGAAGAAAAGGTATGACTAATCTAGACAACACATTAAAAAGCAGAGATGTTACTTTGCCAACAAAGGTCTGTCTAGTCAAAGCTATGGTTTTTCCAGTAGTCATGTATGTATGTGAGAGTTAGACTATAAAGAAAGCTGAGCACCAAAGAATTGATGCTTTTGAACTGTGGTGTTGGAGAAGACTCTTGAGAATCCCTTGAACTGCAAGGAGATCCAAGGAATCTATCCTAAAGGCAATCAGTCCTGAATATTTATTGAAAGGACTGATGCTGAAGCTGAAACTCCAATACTTTCACCACCTGATGAAAAGACCGTGATGCTTCTCGGAAAGACTGCAGGCAGGAGGAGAATGGGATGACAGAGGATGAAATGGTTGGATGGCATTTGAGTAAACTCCAGGAGTTGGTGATGTACATGGAGACCTGGCATGCTGCATGCCATGGGTTGCAAAGAGTTGGACATGACTAAGTGCACTGAACTGACTCAGTGACAGTTACCAGAGTTATTACTTCCCAAGTTATAAAAGTACAATAGGAAAAACAGATCCTTCTGACATGGGAGAATGTCTTTAACCTGTTGATCTAAATATTTTATCACAGTGGTTGAAGAACCATAGGAACGTTTCCAATAAGGCAGAGATAAAACCTTGGAGCCATGTTGCAGCACAGGTCATTATCTTAGCAGTTTCATCCTTTTTGCTTGACAAATAACATGATCACATTATACAGCCCAGTTTTTGTTAAAAATCATTTTGAAATTAAATAGGGGAAAACATTTGAAATCCTACTGAACTTACATATGTTTGTACTGTTTTCCATGTTGAAAACTATTTTAAAAACAGTGGTATCATTTTGTTTACTCAACAAATCTAGCTTTGTATCATATAAATGTTAAGAATTTCCTGCATATTTTATATATATTTTTGACTTTTGCTGATTTGGGTTAAATAGCTTCTCTCCTACCCTCTTTCCCTTGACCAAACATTTTTTTAAAAATTTATCTCTTAATGGGAAAATAGAGAAAAAAGTCATAATCTTTAGTAAAACAATGCGAATGAATCACTGTCCTTCTCACACTTTTTTTCCCTCTGAGTTAGCTTTTCTTATTACAGTGTGGAAAATTTGAAAACTATGAATAGTAACTGGCCCATTCAAAACATAGGTATGAGTACATAAATGTCAATTACTTCATAAACCTAAACCTTTATACTTGAATATAAGCAGAACTATGTAACTGAGACAGCATTAGTTTATTCACTGGAAAAAAAATCTAACTTGAGTCACCACAGCGTTACCATGACTGAAGTGTCTGTTTGGCTGCATTTTACTCTCACACAGTTTGATTGGATAAAACACTGTATTTCCTAAACCAAATTTTAAAGATGACTAGGCAAAGGTTTCTTGTATCAGTAGTACTGGGCTCAGACACCAGAATATGAAATCCATGTTTGGGGAACTAGGAACCATATGGTATCTTGGTTTTATAAATCAGCTTAATTGCATCTGCATACCAAGTAGACTTGAGTAAATACTTTTCAGTGCATTTTAGTTGTTGGTACTCACTTATAAAGCTTTTATTCCAGTTTCACTAAAAGTTATCTCTTACGGTACTTGGTTTATATATTACTTATCATATTATGCCATGCTATTTCTTTTTATGCTTAATAAGAGCTTTGTTTTATGTGTCTATTTTTCTTAAGTAAATGTAAGTAACTATTAATCACTCAGTTGTGTCTGACTGTTTGTGACCCTATGGACTGTAGACATCCAGGCTCCTCAGTCCACGTGATTCTCCAGGCAAGAATACTGGAGTGGGTAACCATTTCCTTCTCCAGGGGATCTTCCCAACCCATGGATCAAACTTGGATCTGCTGCGTTGCAGGCAGATTCTTTATCTACTGTCTGAGCTAATGTAAAGATGCCAATCCTTCTAAAAACTAGGTTAAATTATATATAAATGTATGTAAACATATGTTGTGTATATATATATTTATTGTTGCTAATAGTTAATATCTATAATGCAGCCTGGCAAATGAATGACTTTTAATTTATTGACATTAGTGTTTTTAAAGTATTTTAAATGGCTAAATAAATGTAAGTATAGGTATAGAACTGAAAATTCAGATTTATACTCATTGAAATAATTGATGTTTCAGATGCTCATCTCAACTTAGCCAGATTATCATATCAGCAGGGGTCAGTCACTCAGTCGTGTCTGACTCTTGGCGACCCCATGGACTGCAGCATGCCAGGTCTCTGTGTCCATCACCAACTCTCAGAGTCTGCTCAAACTCATGTCCATTGAGTCGGTGATGCCATCCAACCATCTCATCCTCTGTTGTCCCCTTCTCCTGCCGTCAATCTTTCCCAGTATCAGGGTCTTTTCAAATGAGTCAGTTCTTCGCATCAGGTGGCCAAAGTATTGGAGTTTCAGCTTCAACAACAGTCCTTCCAATGAATATTCAGGACTGATTTCCTTTAGGATGGACTGGTTGGATCTCCTTGCAGTCCAAGGGACTCTCAAGAGTCTTCTCCAACACCACAGTTCAAAAGCATCAATTCTAGTTCTGTGAAAAATACCATTGGTAGCTTGATAGGGATTGCATTGAATCTATAGATTGCTTTTAGTAGCATACTCATTTTCACTGTATTGATTCTTCCGATCCATGAACACAGTATATTTTTCCATATATTAGTGTCCTCTTTGATTTCTTTCACCAGTGTTTTATAGTTTTCTATATATAGGTCTTTTGTTTCTTTCAGTTCAGTTCAGTTCAGTCCCTCAGTCATGTCCGACTCTTTGCGACCCCATGAATCGCAGCACGCCAGGTCTCCCTGTTTATCACCATCTCCCGGAGTTCACTCAGACTCATGTCCATCGAGTCTGTGATGCCATCCAGCCATCTCATCCTCGGTCGTCCCCTTTTCCTCCTGCCCCCAATCCCTGCCAGCATCAGAGTCTTTTCCAATGAGTCAGCTCTTCACATGAGGTGGCCAAAGTACTGGAGGTCAGCTTTAGCATCATTCCTTCCAAAGAAATCCCAGGGTTGAGCTCCTTCAGAATGGACTGGTTGGATCTCCTTGCAGTCCAAGGGACTCTCAAGAGTCTTCTCTAACACCACAGTTCAAAAGCATCAATTCTTCGGCGCTCAGCCTTCTTAGGTAGATGTATTCCTAAGTATTTTATTCTTTTCATTGCAGTGGTGAATGGAATTGTTTCCTGACTTCAGGCTCTACTACAAAGCTACAATCATTCAAGACAGTATGGTACTGGCACAAAGACAGAAATATAGATCAATGGAACAAAATAGAAAGCCCAGAGATAAATCCATGCACCTATGGACATCTTATCTTTGACAAAGGAGGCAAGAATATACAATGCAGAAAAGACAATCTCTTTAACAAGTGGTGCTGGGAAAACTGGTCAACCACTTGTAAAAGAATGAAATTAGAACACTTTCTAACACCATACACAAAAATAAACTCAAAATGTATTAAAGATCTAAATGTAAGACCAGAAACTACAGAACTCGAGGAGAACATAGGCAAAACACTCTCTGACATAAATCACAGCAGGATGCTCTATGACCCACCTCCTGGAATATTGGAAATAAAAGCAAAAATAAACAAATGGGACCTAATTAAAATTAAAAGCTTCTGTACAACAAAGGAAACTATAAGCAAGGTGAAAATACAGCCTTCAGAATGGGAGAAAATGATAGCAAATGAAGCAACAGACAAAGAATTAATCTCAAAAATATACAAGCAGCTCCTGCAGCTCAACTCCAGAGAAATAAACAACCCAATCAAAAAATGGGCCAAAGAACTAAACAGACATTTCTCCAAAGAAGACATACAGATGGCTAACAAACTAAACAGACATTTCTCCAAAGAAGACATACAGATGGCTAACAAACATATGAAAAGATGCCCAGCATCACTCATTATCAGAGAAATGCAAATCAAAACCACAATGAGGCACCATTTCACACCAGTCAGAAGGGCTGCTATTCAAAAGTCTACAAGCAATAAATGTTGGAGAGGGTGTGGAGAAAAGGGAACCCTCGTACAATGTATTAGGAATGCAAACTAGTACAGCCACTATGGAGAACAGTGTGGAGATTCCTTAAAAAACTGTAAAGAGAACTGCCATACGCCCCATCAATCCCACTGCTGGGCATACACACCAAAGAAATCAGAATTGAAAGAGACGTGTGTACCCCAATGTTCACTGCAGCACTGTTTATAATAGCCAGGACATGGAAGTAACCTAGATGTCCATCAGCAGACGAATGGATAAGAAAGCTGTGGTACATATACACAATGGAGTATTACTTAGCCATTAAAAAGAATACATTTGAATCAGTTCTAATGAGGTGGGTGAAACTGGAGCCAATTATACAGAGTGAAGTAAGCCAGAAAGACAAACCTCATATATATGGAATTTAGAAAGATGGTAATGATAACCCTGTTTGTGAGACAGCAAAAGAGACACAGATATATAGAACAGTCTTCTGGACTATGTGGGAGAGGGCGAGGGTGGGATGATTTGGGAGAATGGCATTGAAACATGTATATTATCATATGTGAAACGAATTGCCAGTCCAGGTTAGATGCATGGTACAGGATGTTCGGGGCTAGTGTACTGAGATGACCCAGAGGGATGGTATGGGGAGGGAGGTGGGAGGGGCGTTAAGGATGGGGAACACGTGTACACCCGTGGCAGATTCAAGTCAATGTATGGAAAAACCAATACAATACTGTAAAGTAATTAGCCTCCAATTGAATAAATTTATATTAAAAAAAGCATCAGTTCTTCAGTGCTCAGCTTTTTTTATAATCCACCTCTCACATACATACATGACTACTGGAAAAACCAAAGCTTTGATTAGACGGACCTTTGTTGGAAAAGTAATGTCTCTGCTTTTTAATGTGCTGTCTAGGTTAGTCATAGCTTTTCTTTCTAGGAGTAAGTGTCTTTTAATTTCATGGCTGCAGTCACCATCTGCAGTGATTTTGGAGTCCCCCAAAATAAAGTCTGCCACTTTTTCCACTCTTTCTCCATCTATTTGCCATGAAGTGATGGGACCAGTTACCATGATCTTAGTTTTCTGAATATTGAGTTTTAAGCCAGCTTTTCACTCTCCTCTTTCACTTTCATTAAGAGGCTCTTAAGTTCTTCTTTGCTTTCTGCCATAAGGGTGGTATCATCTGCATATCTGAGGTTATTGATATTTCTGCTGGCAATCTTGATTCCAGCTTGTGCTTCATCCAGCCCAGTGTTTGTCATGATGTACTACTCTGAATATAAGTTAAATAAGCAGGATGATAATATATAGCCTTGATGTTCTCCTTTTTCTATTTGGAGCCAGTTTGTTGTTCCATGTCCAGTTCTAACTCTTACTTCTTGACCTGCATACAGATTTCTTAGGAGGCAGGTCAGGTGGTCTGGTATTCCCAACTCTTTAAGAATTTTCCACAGTTTGTTGTGATCCACACATCAAAGGCTTTGGACTAGTTAATAAAGCAGATATAGATGTTTTTCTGGAACTCTCTTGTTTTTTTGATGATCCAGTGGATGTTGGCAATTTGATCTCTGATTCTTCTGCCTTTTCTAAATCCAGCTTGAACATCTGTCTGGAAGTTCATGGTTCATGTACTGCTGAAGCCTGGCTTGGAGAATTTTGAGCATTACTTTACTAACATATAAGAGAAGGGCTCTGTTATAAATCCATAAGTATTATTATTCAACACACTTATATACCCTGTTATTTTTAAATTGCTGTAAAGTCTGCGTGGGTTTCTCTTGTGGCTCAGTTTGTAAAAAATCCACCTGCAGTGTGGGAGACTTGGGTTCAATCCCTGGCTTAGACAGAACCCCTGGAGAAGGGAAAGGCTACCCACTCTAGTATTCTGGACTGGAGAAATCCATGGACTGTATATTCCATTGGGTCACAAAGATTCAGAGATGACTGAGAGGCTGTTTTCTTTACACTTCTTGGTGATAACTGAGAGATAACTAAAGGAGTTGTATAATTCATGCAGGAGACGTTTTGAGTACTGTATTTCAAAAGTTTCAGATTAAGGCCCATTACTTTGTTCAATTCATTTTTAGATCCTATTGATGCTGATGAGAGTTTTGTATGCAGAAAATAAGGGGTGGGTGAGTGCTAAGTGATCAAAGTTAGGAAAGCCTTTGGTGTAAAGTAGTAAAATGATTGTCATGCAGTGTTTCTTTAGGGTTGTTTTCTCCACTCCTAAAAATACATGTCTTAGGTTTACTTGGATATTTATTTCCCATTTATTTATTCCCTACAGTTTACTGAATGAGAAGTGAGAGACCATTATTTAGTGATAACAAGTTATTCCTGTGACATTATCTTTCAAGTGAACTTCTTAGTGAATTTTCTTTTTCATAGAAACCCTAATACTTCATAGGATTTGTGATTTAAAACTATTCCACCATTTTGATATGACTTTAGAATCCGATTACATAGCAGTGTTTTGCATGATTATGTTACTTATATTCTACTAAATATCTCTATTAAATGGAATTTATAATATTTGGGTTAAGTCCTTTTTAATTCTTTTCTTGTATTTTGTAGTTTTATTGTTTATAGTAGGAAATGAAGCAGGCATTATGACTTCAGTTAAATTAATAATTAAATTTCAGTGAAGCAAAAAATGATTAGTTTGGGTCATTAAAGCAATTTATAGAATTCTTACATCAATTTTTTGATAAATACTTTCTTTATAAATATTTTTCCAGTGATGACAGTTAACTAAAGATAATAATTTCCTTCTAATTAAAAGGCATGTTATTCTCAGGCAGTGTGAACTTTTGAAGCTTTATTTAACTTAAATTCAATGTATATTTATTATAGATATATTCTTTGAGTCTTAGTGCTGTGTTTTTTCCTCTGAGAAAAATTCATGCTCATGACATTCAAAGATACCTGCACTATAGTCCCAAACTTTGTCTCATTCTGATGTCACCCTTTGCATCTTATGTTAGTCGTTAAATTAGTACACAATACCCAAATCCTGTATGCACATTTTTTGTTTGTTGATCAGTTTCTTTATCCAGTGGTTATCAAAGTATGGTCTAGAACTAGCAGCATCAACATCGGGGAATGTATTAAAAATGCTTAAAGCTACTGTATCAGACCTACTGTTTTAGAAACTGTGGGGTCGGGATTCGATAATTTCTGTGTTAAAAAGCCCTCTAGGTTATTCTGATTCTCATGAATACTAAAATTTAGTACTAACACTTAAAAATATAGATGAATTAAACATAAAAGTGAACTTAGAAACATTTGAAGAAGTAACAGGCAAAATTTCACCTGCTATTAGAAAAAAATTTTTTCACAGTGTAAAACACTGAAAAATAATGGAGGGTGTGAATGTTTCAGATTACATAAAAACAAAACTTTCAAAATATTCAAATATCAAAATTGAAATAGGACAAATGCTTAAATATTAAGGCTCCTTGGTATCTCAGATGGTAAAGAATCTGCTTGCAATGCAGGAGACCTGGGTTTGATCCCTGGGTCAGAAAGATCCCCTGGAGAAGGAAATGGCAACCCATTCCAGTATTCTTGCTTGGAGAATTCCATGGACAGAGAAGCCTGGCGAAATGCAGTCCATGGGGTCACAAAGAGTTGGGCATGACTGAGCAGCTAACACAAATAGGCAAAATTTTGCCTTCTATTAGGAAAGACACTTTTCCCAGTGTAAAACACTGAAAAATAATGAGGCTGTGAATGTTTCAGATTATATATAAACAAAACATTCAAGATGTTAAAATATAAAAAGTGAAACAGGAAAATACTTAAATATTATAAAGAGCTACGTTCTTAATATTAAAGAGCAGTTAACATATCAGTAAGGAATAAAAAGAAAAACTCCTAAAGAAAAACAGGAAAAGAGTTACCATGTACTGTGCTTTAAAAAATAATTCTAATTTAATAAAAAATATAAAAGATTCACATCTATGTTTAGTTTGCTTAGTTCATCAGAATGTGAAAACAGAACACAGTTTTAATAACATGCACACTACTATAAGAAACTTCTAGATTTTCCAGGGCTCATGTTTCAAAAGGTGGAAATTTTTAAAACATTACTAAAATCAGTAGAAAATTTGCATTTTTTTATGGTGAGTGGAAAGAATCCTCTCTTATAAGTTAGAAATCATGTTGTTAGTGCTTGTTCTGCTGTTTGATAGCAAGTAATTACCTCATGTTAGCTTCCAAATTCTTCCTTGGTTAGCTTAGATCAGTGGTGTTCAATCTTTAGCATGCATCAATTCATTTGGGTCTCTTGGAAATTGTGTAGATTTTAAGAGCAGACAACCACAGGTTCTGATTAAGCATTTCTGTGGATGTGCTCCCAGTATTTGAATTTCTAATGATTTTCCAGGTGATGCTGGCTCTGCTGGACTGGGAATATATTTTGAAAACAACTGGCTTTAATGATCATTAGTTAGACTCAGGGTTTTATACCTCTTACATGCCATGGCCTAACAACATTAGATAAAGAGAGGAAAGAGAAGAGCATCCTCATTGTTTAGCCTAAAACATAAGACAGACATTTTTAAAAAGTTAAAGTTGTATATATACTATATAGTATAGTTACTATACAGTATGTTATAAGTTACAGGTATGTCATATAGTAACTCATAATTTTTAAAGCTTATACTCCTTGTATAGTTTTTGTAAAATTTTGGCTATATTGTGAGGTATATCTCTGTAGCTTATTTTATACCTAATAGTTTGTATCTGTTATTCCTCTACCCTTATTATTACCCCTCCCCACTTCCCTCTCCTGACTGGTAGCCACTAGTTTGTTCTCAATATCTGTGATTCTGCTTTTTTTGGGTTATGTCCACTAGTTTTTTTGTATTTTTTTATATTCTTCACATATGTGATATCATACAGTATTTGTCTTTGACTTAATCACTTAACATAATGCCCTCCAAGTTGATTCATGTTCTTTCAAATACAAAATTTAATTTTTTATGGCTGAAAAATATTCCTGTTGTATGTATAACCTATTTTATATATTCATTTAATTGTTGATGGACACTTAGTTTGCTTCTATGTCTTGGCAATTGTAAATAATGCTTCTATGAACATTGAGTGGATGTATCTTTTTATTTTCTTTTTAATTTTTATTTTAACTTTAGTTTACTTTACATTACTGTATTGTTTTGCCAAACATTGACATGAATTCACCACGAGTGTACATGCGTTCCCAAACACGAATCCCCTCCCATCTCCCACCCCATACCATCTCTCTGGGTCCTCTCCTTGCACCAGTCCCAAGCATCCTGCATCCTGCATCGGACATCGACTGGCAATTAGTTTCTTACATGATAGTATACATGTTTCAATGCCATTCTCCCATCTCATCCT
>SJYQ01018085.1:152701-162855 GCA_006410935.1 Redunca redunca
CCAGCATTTATTGCTTGTAGACTTCTGGATCACAGCCATTCTGACTGGTGTGAAGTGGTACCTCATTGTGGTTTTGATTTGCATTTCTCTGATAATGAGTGATGTTGAGCATCTTTTCATGTGTTTGTTAGCCATCTGTATGTCTTCTTTGGAGAAATGTCTATTTAGGTCTTTGGCCCATTTTTTGATTGGGTCATTTATTTTTCTGGAATTGACCTGCAGGAGTTGCTTGTATATTTTTGAGATTAGTTGTTTGTCAGTTGCTTCATTTGCTTTTATTTTCTTCCAATCAGAAGGCTGTCTTTTCACTTTGCTTATATTTTCCTTTGTTGTATCTTTTTAAATTAGCATTTTTGTTTTTGAATAGTCCTATGGTAGTTCTATTTTTAGTTTTGTGAGACCCCTACATAGTTTTCCACAGTAGCTGCACCAGTTTAATTTCTCACTGACAGTAAATGAGGGTTCCCTTTCTACACATCCTTACCAACATTTGTTTTTTGTATTCTTTTTGATGATAGCCATCTGACAGTTGTGTGGTAACAGCTCGTTGTGGTTTTGATTTGCATTTCCCGGATGATTAGTGATGTTGAGCATCTCTTCAATGAATGATTAGTGAATAAATGAACTCAATCCCTGAAATCTCAAAAAATTTAGGAAGACTGGGCTAAAATATTCAAGCCTTTATATGTTTCTTTATTAAATGTCTATCTCTCCAGTCTGTATAATTTTCTTTTCTTCTCATAACTATAATTATATTAGTTCAAGCTGAATTTAGAAAAGGCAGAGGAACCAGAGATCAAATTGCCAACATCCGCTGGATCATTGAAAATGCAAGAGAGTTCCAGAAAAATATCTACTTTTGCTTTATTGACTATGCCAAAGCCTTTGACTGTGTGGAGCACAACAAACTGTAGAAAATTCTTAAAGAGTTGGGAATACCAGACCATCTGACCTGCCTCCTGAGAAATCTGTATGCAGGACAAGAAGCAAGTTAGAACTGGACTTGGAACAACAGACTGGTTCCAAATTGGGAAAGGAGTATGTCAGGGCTGTATATTGTCACCTTGCTTATTTAACTTGTATGCTGAGTACATCATGAGAAATGTTGGACTGGATGAAGCATAAGCTGGAATCAAGATTGCTGGGAGAAATATCAGTAACCTCAGATATGCAAATGACACCACCCTTATGGCAGAAAGTGAAGAGGAACTAAAAAGCCTCTTGATGAAAGTGAAAGAGGAGAGTGAAAAAGTTGGCTTAAAACTCAACGTTCAGAAAACTAAGATCATGGCATCTTGACCCATCATGTCATGGCCAATAGTTGGGGAAAGAGTAGACAGTGACAGATTTTTTTTTCTTCGGGCTGCAAAATCACTGAAGATGGTGACTGCAGCCATGAAATTAAAAGACACTTACTTCTTGGAAGAAAAGTTATGACCAACCTATACAGCATATTAAAAAGCAGAGACATTACCAACAAAGGTCCATCTAGTCAAAGCTTTTTTTTTTTCCCGCAGTAGTCATGTATGTATGTGAGAGTTGGACTTTGAAGAAAGCCGAGTGCCGAAGAATTGATGCTTTTGAACTGTGGTGTTGACGAAGACTCTTGAGGGTACCTTGGACTGCAAGGAGATCCAAGCAATCCATCTTAAGGGAAATCAGGCCTGAATGTTCTTTGGAAGGGCTGATGCTGAAGCTGAAACTCCAATACTTTGGCCACCTGATGTGAAGAACTGACTCATTGGAAAAGACACTGATGCTGGGAAGGATTGAGGGCGGGAGGAGAAGGGGATGACAGAGGATGAGATGGTTGAATGGCTTTATCGACGTGATGGACATGAGTTTGAGGAGGCTCTGGGAGTTGGTGAGGGCAGGGAATCTGGCATGCCGTTGTCAATGTGGTTGCAAAGAGTCGAAGATGACTGAGTGACTCAACCGAACCAAACTGAACAGTATCATTAACATTTGGTGTCTGTTTATTTTTGTATTAGTTTAATTAATGAAATACTTCCTAAGGGCAAGAGGGAACAGTTTATATGTATTTTATATTCTCCTTTATGTCTACTAAAGTTCCCTCACTTTGTAGGAGCTTTTAATATAAAGTTTGCTGAATTATTTGGGCTTCCCTGGTGGCTCAGTACGTAAAAAAATCTGCCTGCAATGCACGAAATTCAGAAGATGTGGGTTTGATCACTGGGTCAGGAAGATCCCCTGCTGGAAGGTTTGGCAACTCCATGAATACTCCTGTATTCATGCCTGGAGAAGTCCATGGGCAGAGCAGCCCTCTGGACTACAGTCCCTGGGGTCGCAAAGAGTTAGACACTACTGAAGTGACTCAGCAAAGGGACATGCTGAATCATTTACTTGTGAACAGATTTACATTCTTTGGAAATGTCCTGTATCTGTGTCAGTACTTTTCACCTTGTTGCCTGCTTTCTTCACTTGATTTCTGAAACTGCTACTGCTCTTACTCTGTCTATGTGGCCTTAAGTGAGTTAATCACTGCAGAGTGGGAGAGACACATCTTGCGGACAAATAAACGTATTATGATTAGACACTTGTGTTTCTAATTGCTGCAGGCATAGTATGTAGCTGTGGTTATTTACTAAATGACATTCTAGTGTCCTGAAAGAGTTTCTAGGCTTCAAAACAACTTCACTGCTTACCATGAAGAGATTTACACATAGGAGTTTGGTCCAGCTACACTGGTAATAGAAGCAATAGAAAGCAACTGGCAATAGAAAGCAACTTCAGCTTTCAGGCTGAAGTCCAGTACATAGCATAGAGTTCTTCCATTAACAAAAATTCAAAACCCTGAGTGAGCCCTAAACAGAGGCATTTAATGCTGTCTAATGATTAATTAGTAATAAAGTGGATTAGTTCCTTTATAATAGTATACTATAAAATTGCTTTTTTTAAACTGAATGAAATGATTCAGTTCAGTTCAGTTCAGTCGCTCAGTCATGTCCAACTCTTTGCGACCCCATGAATCGCAGCACGCCAGGCCTCCCTGTCCATCACCATCTACCAGAGTTCACTCAGACTCGCGTCCATCGAGTCCGTGATGCCATTCAGCCATCTCATCCTCGGTTGTCCCCTTCTCCTCCTGCAAATCTGGAAAACTCAGCAGTGGCCACAGGACTGGAAAAGGTCAGTTTTCATTCCAGTTCCAAAGAAAGGCAAAAGAATGCTCAAACTACCGCACAATTGGCACTCATCTCACATGCTAGTACAGTAATGCTCAAAATTCTCCAAGCCAGGCTTCAGCAGTACGTGAACTGTGAACTTCCTGATGTTCAAGCTGGTTTTAGAAAAGGCAGAGGAACCAGAGATCAAATTGCCAACATCTGCTGGATCATGGAAAAAGCAAGAGAGTTCCAGAAAAACATCTATTTCTGCTTTATTGACTAGTCCAAAGTCTTTGACTGTGTGGATCACAATAAACTGGAAAATTCTGAAAGAGATGGGAATACCAGACCACCTAACCTGCCTCTTGAGAAATCTGTATGCAGGTCAGGAAGCAACAGTTAGAATTGGACATGGAACAACAGACTGGTTCCAAATAGGAAAAGGAGTACGTCAAGGCTGTATATTGTCACCCTGCTTATTTAACTTCTATGCAGGGTACATCATGAGAAACGCTGGGCTGGAAGAAACACAAGCTGGAATCAAGATTGCCAGGAGAAATATCAATAACCTCAGATATGCAGATGACACCACCCTTATGGCAGGAAGTGAAGAGGAGCTAAAAAGCCTGTTGATGAAAGTGAAAGAGAAAAATGAAAAAGTTGGCTTAAAGCTCAACATTCAGAAAACGAAGATCATGGCATCTGCTCCCATCACTTCATGAGAAATAGATGGGGAAACAGTAGAAACAGTGTCAGACTTTATTTTTTGGGGCTCCAAAATCACTGCAGATGGTGACTGCAGCCATGCAATTAAAAGACGCTTACTCCTTGGAAGAAAAGTTATGACCAACCTAGATAGTATATTGAAAAGCAGAGACATTACTTTGCCAACTAAGGTCCATCTAGTCAAGGCTATGGTTTTTCCTGTTGCCATGTATGAATGTAAGAGTTGGACTGTGAAGAAGGCTGAGTGCTGCAGAATTGATGCTTTTGAACTATGGTGTTGGGTAAGACTCTTGAGAGTCCCTTGGACTGCAAGGAGATCCAACCAATCCATTCTGAAGGAGATCAACTCTGGGATTTCTTTGGAAGGAATGATGCTAAAGCTGAAGCTCCAGTACTTTGGCCAGTTCATGCGAGGAGTTGACTCATTGGAAAAGACTCTGATGCTGGGAGGGATTGGGGGCAGGAGGAGAAGGGGACGACCGAGGATGAGATGGCTGGATGAAATGATTAAAACTACCTAAATGTTAAACTGTAAGTAATTCATGGTAACTGGGGAGTGTGTCCTTGATGTTGCTGAATTATTTGGGCTTCTCTGGTGGCTCAGTGCATAAAAAATCTGCCTGCAATGCACGAAATTCAGAATTTGTGGTTTTGATCACTGGGTCAGGAAGATCCCCTGCTGGAGGGCGTGGCAACTCCATGAATACTCGTGTATTCATGCCTGGAGAAGTCCATTTGCTGGAAATGCTTTCCACTGATCTGCATTCACCTCAAACATCCCACCTCCACACTTTCCCCTTCACTTGTTATTGCTTTACTGCAATTATTTTTTATGTAATATAGATGACTGTTCAAGATGATTTATCTTGTTCATTTGATTTCTTGTTTATATTCTGTCTACCTCACTGAAATAGTTGCTCCATCAAAAAAGGTCCTTTTGTTCCTTACTCTCTTTTGCATCTTTTGTGCTTAGGAGACAGTGTGGCTCCTAAGTGTAATAACCAGGGTCTCAGAAACTCCTCCTGGACTATATAGAAACACATATCTGTAAGAATTAATTTCTCAACCTTCAGTGTCCAGTTGTGATTTTCTATACAGTTTCCTTGCTTGAGAAACTTTTGACATTTGCCAGTTCATCTTCCTAACTTTGCCTTTCACAATCTCCTATTCTACACAAAGGAAAATAAAAAGCCCGACTTTTCATCTCTTCTGAATCTTTCTAGGATTCATTTCCCAATCTTTAAAAATCTCCAGAATATCAATCAAAGGCTTAATTCCTCAGGGAGTCCTTTGAACCCTTTCTAAACAGATGTTGGAGGGGTTGATGTCTTATTTCATAGAGGCAATATTCTGCATCATCTCCTCCTTCCTCCTTCCACCTCCCCTCCTCCTTTTTCTATTGTATCCAGAAATAAGTAAGTGAAAATATTGACTTATCATTAGTTAGTTTATTTGATGATTTAAGCCTTTTATCCTGAAGAAAAATCTTCACTGGCTGGTTGGCTTGACAATGAGGATTGCTTTTTATAATTAGATTTTAATGAAATATATTTGCATATCTTTTCTTTAAAACAAATGAAATAAGTATGTTCTTGACATTATTAATGATAATATATTTAAAGCACAAATAACATTATAGACTGACAGAAAAATATATCTTCTGCCATTTTTAAACTAATGGAAAATTGTTAATGGTTAAAGTGTGCTAAGGATCATATAGTTTTCCAGTTTAGTAGAACAAGTTTGAAATTATTGTGCAAATACTCATAATGTGATCAACATAAAATTAATATCTCAGCATAAAATGTACTTGAATAGAAGAAAAATAAAGAGAAAGTTTATCTTTCACTTATAATATTCAGATTTATTACCTGTCTCTTTCCTCATTTCTAGGCTAACAGTTCAGTTCCTTTCCCTAAGGGTTGTGAAAGATTATGAGGCAAAAATACTGGAGTGGGTAGCTATTCCCTTCTCCAAGGGATCTTCCTGACCCAGAGATAGAACCTGGGTCTTCTGCATTGCAGGCAGATTCTCTACCTTCTGAGCCACCAGGGAAGGAAGCTTCCCTTCCCCCGATTCTACTTAGATAAACACTTATCCAGATATACCCTATCTTAAGGTATAGCTCACATAGAAACGAAGTCTTTTTTTTTTTTAATTTTAGATTCCTTTTATTTTTTTAATTATTATTTTTTTAATTTTTATTTTAACTTTATTTTACTTTACAATACTGTATTGGTTTTGCCATACATTGACATGAATCTACCACGGGTGTACATGCATTCCCAAACATGAACAAAGAAGTTTTATTAAGAGAAAATGTTGAAAAGTGTATTGCTTCCATAGATTTATCTCTCAAAGCCTCAAATTCTTGAGAAGGATAGTTTCTATTTCAAATTCTTAAAATATAAAAGTTGGATTTACTTTCCATAATTTTTTACCAGTATAAATCGCTGACATTTATTGTGTGCTTTGTCTCTGTTGCACACAAGTCTAAGTACTTAGCTCATTTAATCCTCATAACAGTTGATTCTGTTATGGTGGGTGCTGTTTATTTTCTCATTTCACGTACTATGACACTGAGGCCAAGAGGGAGACTTAGTATTAATACTTTATTCACCATTAATGAATGTGGAAGACAGGATCCAAAATACAAATGTGGATTCAGAATTTTAACTGATATACGAAAAAAACAGAATGAGATTTTTAAGATGTTGAGAAGAAAACCAAAAAATATTATGAAACAACTTTGACATTCATCAGTAGTCCATTATATTATTATTTATGAATAGTATATTTGTTGTTGTTCAGTTGCTAAGTAATGTTCGACTCTTTGTAACCCCATGGACTGCAGCATGCCAGGCTTCCCTGTCTTTCACTGCCTCCAGGAGTTTTCTCAGATTCATGTCCATTAAATTGATGATGCTATCTAACATCTCATTCTCTGCCACCCTGTTTTCCTTTTGTTTTCTGTTTCCCAGCATCAGGATCTTTTCCAGTGAGTCACCTCTTTGCATCAGGTGGGCAAAGTGTTGGAGCTTCAGCATCAGTCTTTCCAATGAATATTCTGTTCAAGATCAATTTCCTTTAGGATTGACTGGTTTGATTTCCTTGTAGTCTTCTCCAGCACCACAATTCAAAAGCATCGATTTTCTTAACTTGGCACTCAGCCTTCTTAATGGTCCAAAAGTGAAAGAGGAGAGTGACAAAGTTGGCTTAAAGCTCAACATTCAGAAAACTAAGATCATGGCATCCGGTCCCATCACTTCATGGCAAATAGATGGGGAAATAGTGGAAACAGTGGCTGACTTTATTTTTCTGGGCTCCAAAATCACTGCAGATGGTGATTGCATCCATGAAATTAAAAGACACTTACTCCTTGGAAGGAAAGTTATGACCAACCTAGACAGCATATTAAAAAGCAGAGACATTTGTCAACAAAGGTCCGTCTAGTCAAGGCTATGATTTTTCCAGTAGTCATGTATGGATGTGAGAGTTGGACTATAAAGAAAGCTGAACGCCAAAGAATTGTTGCTTTTGAACTGTGGTGTTGGAGAAGACTCTTGAGAGTCCCTTGGACTGCAAGGAGATCCAACCAGTTCATCCTAAAGGAGATCAGTCCTGAGTGTTCATTGGAAGGACTGATGTTGAAGCTGCAACTCAACTTTGTACTTTGGCCACCTGATGTGAAAAGCTGACTCATTGGAAAAGACCCTGATATTGGGAAAGATTGAGGGCAGGAAGAGAAGGGGATGACAGAGGATAAGAAGGTTGGATGGCATCACCAACTTAATAGACATAGGTTTGGTTGGATTCCGGGAGTTGGTGATGGACAGGGAGACCTGGTGTGCTGGGGTTCATGGGGTTGCAAAGAGTCAGACACGACTGAGGGACTGAACTGAACTCATATCTCTTCATGACTACTGGAAAAACCATAGATTTGACTATATGAACCGTTGTTAGCAAAATGATGTCTCAACTTTTTAATATGCTATCTAGGTTTGCCATGCTTTTCCTCCCAAGGAGTAAGCATCTTTTAATTTTATGGCTGCAGTCACTGTCTGCGGTGATTTTGGAGCCCAAGAAAATATAGTCTGTCACTGCTTCCACTTTTTCCCCATCTATTTGCCTTGAAGTGATGGGACTGGATGCTATGATCTTGGTTTTTTGAATGTTGAGTTTAAGCCAGCTTTTTCACTTTCCTTTTTACCCCTTATCAAGAGGCTTTTTAGTTTCTTTTCACTTTCTGTCATTAGGGTAGTATCATCTGCATACCTTAGATTGTTACTATTTCTCCCAGCAATCTTGATTCTAGCATGTGCTTCATCCAGCCCAGCATTTCTCATGATGTACTCTGCATATAAGTTAAATAAACAGGGTGACAATATACAGCCTTGTCATACTCCTTTCCCGATTTGGAACCAGTCAGTAGTTTCATGTATAATTCTAGCTTTTGCTTCTTGACTCACATACAGGTTTCTTAGGAGACAGATAAGGTGGTCTGGTATTCCCATCTATTCTAAGAATTTTCCACAGTTTGCTGGGATCTGCACAGTCAAAGGCTTTTGTGTAGCAAATGAAGCATATGTAGATGATTTTCTGAAATTCCCTTGTTTTTTTCTATGATCCAACAAATGTTGGCAATTTGATCTCTGGTTCCTCTGCCTTTTCTAAACCCAGGTTGTACATCTGGAAGTTCTTGGTTCATGTACTGCTGAAGCCTAGCTTGAAGGATTTTATGCATAACATTACTCAAAATGAGTGCAGTTGTACAGTAGTTTGAACATTCTTTGGCATTGCTCTTCTTTGGGACTGGAATGAAAACTCACCCTTTCTAGGTGTATACAATGTTTTATCCACACGACATGGTATTCTAATATGGTTAATGTGGTTTCTTCATAAACAAAGCAAGCAGGGACTCCTATAGGTTCTACTTTTGGGTTCTGGAAGACTTCCTCTTTGTTATATGGTATTCTTTCTTCAGTCTTTTTAATTTTGCATGCCTGCTTCTTTGTTTGAAGATTTTATTATGAATCACAAAATGTTATCAGATGCTACATAGGGCTTTGTTTAATATTCGGTCTTGGACATGCAGCTGTTAGCCTTGGAAAGTCTGTAGGATGCCACCACCATTTCCCTCTCTCCCACCTACCATCCTCTCTGTCTTCCTCTTTCTTGTCAACTCAACACTTTGTACATTCTTAGCTAATGGATTGCATTTTCTTTACATAATTAATACTCCTTGTGAACTGTGTTTAACTTAAGAGTCATTTAGAACTCCTCTTGATTACCTGGCAGTGGCTTTGTCATTGGAATACTGATTTGGAATAGTATCTAATGTAATGAGCTGTGCTTAGTCATGTCCAACTCTTTGTGACCCCTTGGACTGTGGCCTGCCAGGCTCCTCTGTCCATGGGAATTATCTAGGCAAGAATACTGGAGTGGGCTGCCATGCCCTCCTCCAGGGGATCTTCCCAACCCAGGGATGGAACCCAAGTCTCCCACATTGCAGGTGGATTCTTTACAAGCTGAGCCACAACGGAAGCCACCAGTGGAATAGTATGCCACTCCCAATTACACATTCTTAGGGCAGCAATAGCATTAAGAGTAATGTTGTTTAATGCTTTATTATTGTCACTCTATTTTGTGCATTCAGGCAGAGGATATGAATTCAAAATTTGTCCTCGCCATCAGAAATACATCATTCAAATCTCAACTTTACTTCTCAGATTCCAAACTTGTTTATCTGATAAGAATAATTATTGTTACCTAACAAAGTTAATCATGATGATGTGATGATGTGATCACTAATCTAGAGCCAGACATCTTGGAATGTGAAGTCAAATGGGCCTTAGAAAGCATCACTACGAACAAAGCTAGTGGAGGAGATGGAATTCCAGTTGAGCTGTTTCAAATCCTGAAAGATGATGCTGTCAAAGTGTTGCACTCAATATGCCAGCAAATTTGGAAGACTCAGCAGTGACCACAGGACTGGAAAAGGTCAGTTTTCATTCCAATTTCAAAGAAAGGCAATGCAAGAGAATGCTCAAACTACCGCACAATTGCACTCATCTCACATGCTAGTACAGTAATGCTCAAAATTCTCCAAGCCAGTTTTCAGCAATACGTGAACCGTGAACTTCCTGATGTTCAAGCTGGTTTTGGAAAAGGCAGAGGAACCAGAGATCAAATTCCCAACATCTGCTGGATCATTGAAAAAGCAAGAGAGTTCCAGAAAAACATCTATTTCTGCTTTATTGACTAGTCCAAAGCCTTTGACTGTGTGGATCACAATAAACT
>SJYQ01018085.1:163513-173752 GCA_006410935.1 Redunca redunca
AAGTGAAAGAGGAGAGTGAAAAAGTTGGCTTAAAGCTCAACATTCAGAAAACGAAGATCATGGCATCTGCTCCCATCACTTCATGAGAAATAGATGGGGAAACAGTAGAAACAGTGTCAGACTTTATTTTTTTGGGCTCCAAAATCACTGCAGATGGTGACTGCAGCCATGCAATTAAAAGACGCTTACTCCTTGGAAGAGAAGTTATGACTAACCTAGATAGTATATTGAAAAGCAGAGACATTACTTTGCCAACTAAGGTCCATCTAGTCACGTCTATGGTTTTTCCAGTGGTCATGTATGGATGTGAGAGTTAGACTGTGAAGAAGGCTGAGCGCCGAAGAATTGATACTTTTGAACTGTGGTGTTGGAGAAGACTCTTGAGAGTCCCTTGAACTGCGGGGAGATCTAACCAGTCCATTCTGAAGGAGATCAAGCCTGGGATTTCTTTGGAAGGAATGATGCTAAAGTTGAAACTCCAGTACTTTGGCCACCTGATGCGAAGAGTTGACTCATTGGAAAAGACTCTGATGCTGGGAGGGATTGGGGGCAAGAGGAGAAGGGGACGGCCGAGGATGAGATGGCTGGATGGCATCACTGACTCGATGGGCGGGAGTCTCAGTGAACTCCGGGAGATGGTGTTGGACAAGGAGGCCTGGCATGCTGCGATTCATGGGGTTGCAAAGAGTCGGACACGACTGAGCGACTGAACTGAACTGAACAAAGTTATTAGGAAATTAAAACAAAATAACATATGCACTCATTAAATATGAAATCACCTCTTTCAGTGATACATGACTAAGAAGAAAGCCATATACATGAAATAATAAACTTTTATGTTAACATAGCCTCTTGTAAAATAAATTTATTTTAATGTTACACAAAAATGGTAACAATATATCAGATGCTTACAAAGCAAGAGTCTTTGTTTGAAATAAGGATAGTCTGGCAATGACAGAATCTCTTCTTTTGTTTGGATTAGTTAATTCCATTATCAGGAACACTGAATTCTATAAATGTTAGTGCAGCTGTTTATTTGTCTTTGAATGAGGTACTTGGCCAATCTGGATTTCAGTTTCTTTATCCTCAAAGAGAAATACACCTTTCAAATGTAAAATTCTATCCAGTAGTATTCACTGTGGCAGAACTCAGAGTTTCCAAGATGCAGAATCTCCATCTAGTGGCAGTTTAAGTCGGGCACAGCACATTTGCTACCAGGTGGGCTTCCCTGGTGGCGCAGAGGTTACAGCGTCTGCCTGCGATGCAGGAGACCTGGGTTCTCCCGGTTCTCCCCTGGAGAAGGAAATGGCAGCCCACTCCAGTATTCTTGCCTGGAGAATCCCGTGGAGAGAGGAGCCTAGTAGGCTACAGTCCACGGGGTCCAAAGAGTTGGACACGACTGAGCGACTTCACTTTCACTTTCACTACAGCTAGAACCCTTCTGGCATACGCATAGGTCCTTCTCTCCTGGATTCTTTCTTACTAATCGTTCTATCAAATTAACAGTATATAAATCAGTATAAATTCAGCATCAGTTAGTCATTCCTTATAGTGGACATTGATGCAGGATCATGGGCTTACAAGAAGACAACTTAGTAAATTTATTAGTAAAGTTTAAGTTCTTTTTTTTTAAGAAATAGGCTGAATTTATTATATCCCTTTGTTGTAATAAGTTACATAATTCCTCCTAAAATAAATAAAGTTTTAAATTAAAGAACAAATTAAGAAATAAAATTTACTTTAATATACTTATTAATTATGACTTGAGAGTAAATCTATTAATTGTCTTATCATTAGACATTTCTACAAATTTAAAATTTATCTTGATGTAATCTGAAGTAATTTCAATCTGATACTATATTATAACAGAGACTTTTATTACTAAAATATATATCAGTCATGCCTTTTCCCCCTGGATTCTAAAAGTTGTTCTGATTTATGAATTACAATATCCAGAATTTTGAATCATAAAAGTTAGAACAATGTATATGATTTGTTCAGGTTCAGTGATCACATTGGCAAATATAAGTGGAAGAAAGAAAATTATTATCATATTTCTAAATTTATGTAATAAACAGACTCATTCTCAGATATGTTTTTGCTTTCTTTTTTATAAAGGACACTACATCTGTTTGTGGCAGTAATCCATAGGACATTATTTTTACCTTCCTATTTATGGGACAATACTGAATCTCAGTTCAGTCAGTTCAGTCACTCAGTCGTGTCTGACTCTTTGCGACCCCATGAACTGCAGCACGCCAGGCCTCCCTGTCCATCACCAACTCCTGGAGTTCACTCAGACTCACGTCCATCGAATCGGTGATGCCATCCAGACATCTCATCCTCTGTCATCCCCTTTCCTCCTGCCCCCAATCCCTCCGAGCATCAGAGTCTTTTCCAATGAGTCAACTCTTCTCATGAGGTGGCCAAAGTATTGGAGTTTCATCTTTAGCATCAGTTCTTCCAATGAACACCCAGGGCTGATCTCCTTTAGAATGAACTGGTTGGATCTCCTTGCAGTGCAAGGGACTCTCAAGAGTCTTCTCTAACACCACAGTTCAGAAGCATCAGTTCTTCAGCACTCAGCTTTCTTCACAATCCAACTCTCACATTCATACATGCCTACTGGAAAAACCATAACCTTGACTAGATGGACCTTAGTTGGCAAAGTAATGTCTCTGCTTTTGAATATGCTATCTACGTTGGTCATAACTTTCCTTCCAAGGAGTAAGCGTCTTTTAATTTCACTGAATCTAGTTTGTTAGTAACTTTGAAATAAAAAAAAAATGATATTCAGAATGACATTTTATTGTCAGATGTGTGTGTATTGTACATTTCACAGATTGTATGTTTGTATTTTAATAAATTAGAGGGCCTCACAGAATTCTATTTCCTCCTGAGCTTTATGAATGGATAAGCAGTTTAAGAAATATAACATCCACGGACATATTATGAAGCAATGTCATTGAAGAATGTGACCATTATATGCTGAGTTCAAAAACAACACTTAGAAAAAACAAATCTAAGATTCTATTTTTAAAGCAGTTCTAACAGATTATGTACTTCATGGCAACATATAAGTGAATGGAAATTGGTATATTCTTAATATGCTGCCATTTGCATTATAAGGAACATGACTATTAATAAATCAGTATTTATAACAAAAGCACGGCAGTAATGATTTGCAGATATGCTCATTTCTCCCCGCCCCCTGTCTTAGCAAACCAATACTGACTGGCAGTTTATTGGCCTCACATTCCTATTTGGATGAACTATATATTGATATATTCTATATATTGATATATTCGATCCTGTATTACTCTCTATGCTTATTTATATTGTCAGGTGTTTATATTACTTATGTTTTGTACACAGATCCATACATACATATATTTATGATCAGTGAGTATAGTAAATTTTAAATTAATCTCTTAATCTGTTTTTTAATTTGTATTTCAAAATTTCTTTTCCTCCAGTTTTTATATCTTACATTGACGTATAGTTTTCTTTTTCTTATTTATATTAGTGACTGTGACCATGACCTGCATGACCTGTTCTATGCAGTACTATAAGAAAAACTGTAAAGTGATAGAATTTACAACATACAATAGGAACAAGACATGCTACCAGCTTTATGCACATTGTGCACTATGATCAATATTTTTCCTATGAGGCATCATATGATCTTTTATTTCAAAAATGATGAAAAAAAGCTATTGGCAAACAAATAGTAAATTTGAATTGATATATATGAATATGAATTTCCTCTAATAGAAACCTTATTATATAGTCTGCATACAAAGAGAAAAACTAAAAATATCTTTTGCTGTTATTATTAGTTTCAAACTTTCAAGTTAAGAATGGGCTTCTTCCATCAGTGTAAAAGACAGGTTTTTTTGAATGAAGTTGTTCAGTCGCTACAGTGTGTCTGACTCTTTGCGACCCCATGAACTGCGGCACGCCATGCTTCCCTTTCCTTCACTGTTTCCAAGAGTTTGTTCAAACTCATGTCCATTGAGTCAGTGATGCCATCCAACCATCTCATCTTCTGTCATCCCCTTCTCCTCTTGCCCTCAACCTTTGCCAGCATCAGGGTCATTTCCAATGAGTTGGCTCTTTGCATCAGGTAGTTTTGATACTTTGCATCAAAGTATTGGAGAGTCAGCTTCAGCATCAGTCCTTCCAATGAATATTCAGGGTTGATTTCCTTTAGGATTGATTGGTTTTGTCTATTTACTGCCCAAAGGACTCTCATGAGTTTTATCCAAAATCACAGTTCAAAAGCATCAATTCTTCGGGGCTCAGCCTTTGTTATGGTCCAGCTCTCTCATCTGTACATGACTACTGGAAAAACCATATCTTTGACTATATGGCGCTTTATCAGCAAACTGATGTCTCTGCTTTTTAACATGCTGTTTAGCTTTGTCATAGCTTTTCTTCCAAGGAGCAAGCATCTTTAATTTTGGGACTGTAGTCACCATCTGCAGTGATTTTGGAGAATAAAATATGTTAATGTTTCTGCTTTTTCTTCATCTGTTTGCTATGAAGAGATGGGACTGGATTCTATGATTTTCATTTTTTAAAGTTGAATTTTAAGCCAGCTTTCACTCTCCACTTTCACCTGCATAAGGAGGCTCTTTAGTTCCTCTTCACTTTCTGCCATAATGGTGGTGTCATCTGCATATCTGAGGTTACTGGTATTTCTCCTGGCAATCGTGATTCCAGCTTTTGATTCATTCAGCTTGGCAATACACATGATATACTCTGCATAGAAGTTAAATAAGCAGGGTGACAATATACAGTCTTGTCATACTCCTTTTCCAGTTTGGAGATTCCATGTCTGGTTCTAATTGTTGCTTCTTGACCTGCATACAGGTTTCTTGGGAGACAATAAAGGTAGTTTGGTTTTCCCATCTATGTAAGAATTTTCTATAGTTTGTTATGTGATACACTCAGAGTCTTAATGTAGTCAATGAAGGAGAAGTAGATGTGTTTTTGGAACTCCCTTGCTTTTTCTATGATTCAGAGGATGCTGGCAATTTTATCTCTGGTTGGTCTGCTTTAACTCGTGCTAAAGCCTAACTTGAAGGATTCTGAGAATTATCTTGCTAATATGTGAAATGAGCGTAATTATACTGTAGTTTGAACATTCTTTGGCATTGCCTAGTTTGGGATTGGAGTGAAAACTGACCTTTTCCAGTTCTGTGGTCACTGCTTAGTTTTCCAAATTTACTGCCATACAGTTCAATTGTGCAGTTGTGTCTGACTCTTTGTGACCCCATGGACTGCAGCACACTGGGCTTCCCTGTCCATCAATGACTCTCAGAGCCTGCTCAAACACATGTCCATTGCATCGGCGATGCCATCCAACCATCTTATCCTCTGTCATACCCTTCTCCTCCTGCCTTCAATCTTTCCCAGCATCAGGGTCTTTTCCAGTGAGTTGGTTCTTCAGATCAGGTGGCCAAAGTATTGTAGTTTCAGCTTCAGCATCAGTCCTTCCAATGAATCTTCAGGACTTATTTGCTTTAGGATTTACAGGTTGGATCTCCTTGCAGTCCAAGGGACTCTCAAGAGTCTTCTCCAACACCACAGTTCAAAAGCTTCAATTGTTTGGCGCTCAGCTTTCTTTGTAGTCCAACTCCCACATCCACACATGATTCCTGGAAAAACCATAGCTTTGATAGGCAGACCTTTATTAGTAAAGTAATGTCTCTGCTTTTGAATATGCTGTCTAGGTTGGTCATAGCTTTTCTTCCAAGGAGCAAGCGTCTTTTAATTTCATGAAGCCAGTCACCTTCTGCAGTGATTTTAGAGCCAAATAAATAAAGTCTCTCACTGTTTCCTTTGTTTCCCCATCTATTTGCCATGAAGTGATGGGACTGGATGCCACAATCTTAGTTTTCTGAATGTTGAGTTTTAAGTCAACTTTTCCAGTCTCCTCTTTCACTTTCATCAAGAGGCTCTTTAGTTCTTTTTTGCTTTCTGCCATTAGGATGGTGTCATCTGCATATCTGAGGTTACTGATATTTCTCCCAGCAATCTTGATTCCAGCTTGTGCTTCTTCCAGTCTGGCATATTCACATGATGTACTCTGCATATAAATTAAATAAGCAGGGTGACAATATACAGCCTTGACGTAGTCCTTTTCCTATTTGGAACCAGTCTGTTGTTCCATGTCCAGTTCTAACTGTTACTTCCTGACTTGCATACAAATTTCTCAAGAGGCAGGTCAGGTGGTCTGGTATTCCCATCTCTTTCAGAATTTTCCACAGTTTATTGTGATCCACACAGTCAAAGGTTTTAGCATAGTCATAGTAGAAGTAGATGTTTTTCTGGAACTCTCTTGCTTTTTCGATGATCCAGCGGATGTTGGCAATTTGGTCTCTGGTTCCTCTGCCTTTTCTAAATGCAGCTTGAACATCCAGAAGCTCACGGTTCATGTATTGTTGAAGCCTGGCTTGAAGAATTTTGAGCATTACTTTACCAGCGTGTGAGATGAGTGCAATTGTGAGGTAGTTTGAACATTCTTTGGCATTGCCTTTCTTTGGGATTGGAATGAAAACTGATTTTTTTAGTCCTGTGGCCACTTCTGAGTTTTCCAAATTTGCTTGCATATTGAATGTTGTACTTTCATAGCATCATCTTTTAGGATTTTAATAGCTCAACTGGAATTCCATCACCTCCACTAGCTTTGTTCGTATTGATGCTTCCTAAGGCCCATTTGACTTCACATTCCAGCAGGTCTGTCTCTAGGTGAGTGATCATACCATCGTGGTTGTCTAGATCATGAAGATCTTTTTTGTACAGTTCTTCTGTATATTCTTGCCACCTCTTCTTAATATCTTTTGCTTTTGTTAGGTCCATGTGATTTCTGTCCTTTATTGTGCCCATCTTTGCATGAAATGTTGCCTTGGTATCTCTGATTTTCTTGAGATCTCTAGTCTTTTCCATTCTATTATTTTCCTCTATTTATTTGCATTGATCACTGAGGAAGGCTTTCTTATCTCTCCTTGGTATTCCTTTTAACTCTGCTTTGAAATGGGTATATCTCTCCTTTTCTCCTTTGCCTTTAGCTCCTCTTCTTTTCTCAGCTATTTGAAAAGGCTCTTTAGACAACAGTTTTGCCTTTTTGCATTTATTTTTCTTGGGGATGGTCTTGTTCACTGACCCCTGTACAATGTCACAAACCTCTGTCCATAGTTCTTCAGGCACTCTGACTATCAGTTCTAATCCCTGGAACCTATTTGTCACTTCTTGTGTATAATCGTAAGGGATTTGATTTAGGTCATACCTGAATGGTCTAGTGGTTTTCCTACTTTCTTCAATGTAAGTCTGAATTTGGCAATAAGGAGTTCATGATCTGATCCACAGTCAGCTCGGGCTTGTTTTTGCTGAGTGTATAAAGCTTCTCCATCTTGTCTGCAATATGGTGCAGGATTTTTAACAGCATCATCTTTTAGGACTTTAAATAGCTCAGCTAGTATTCCATCATCTCTGCTAGGTTTGTTTGTAATAATGCTTCCTAAGGACCACTTGGCTTTGCATTTCAGGATGTCTGGCTCTAGGTGAGTGACCACACCATTGTCTTTATCTGGGTCATTAAGACATTTTTTTGCAGAGTTCTGTGTATTCTTGCCACCTATTCTTAATATTTTCTGCTTCTGTTAAATCCTTGATGTTTCTGTCCTTTATTTTGCTAATCATTGCATGAAATGTTCCCTTGGTATCTCTAATTTTTTTCCAAGAGATCTGTAGTCTTTCCCATTCTGCTGTTTTCCTCTCTATCTTACCATTGTTCACTTAAGAAGGCTTTCTTATTTCACTTTGCTATTCTCTGGACCTGTACATCAGTTGGCTATATCTTTCCCTTTCTCCTTTGCCTTTTACTTCTCTTCTTTTCTCAACTTTTGTAAGGCCTCCTCAGACAACCACTTTACCTTCTTTCATTTCTTTTTCTTGGTGATGGTTTTGGTTATTACCTCCTGTACAATGTTACAAACATCCATCTATAGTTCTTCAGACAGTCTGTCTACGAGATCTTATCCCTTGAATCTATTTATCACTTCTACTGTAGAATTATAAGGCCATTTGATTTAGGTCATACCTGAATGGCCTAATGGTTTCCCATACTTGCTTGAATTTAAGTCTGAATTTTGCAGTCAGTACTTGATGATCTGAGCCACAGTCTGCTCCAGATCTTGTTTTTTGCTGACTATATAAAGTTTTCCCCATGTTTGGCTGCAAAGAATATAATCAGTGTGATTTTGGTGTTTATCATTTGATGATGTATAGAGGAGCCTGGAGGGCTACAGTCCGTGGAGTCGCAGAGTCAGACATGACTGAGTGACTAACACACACACACACACACTTGATGATGTCCATGTGTAGAGTTTTCGTGTGTTTGGTATGACCAGTGTGTTCTTGTGACAAAACTCTGGTAGCCTTTCTTCTGCTTCATTTTATCCTCCTTGGCCAAACTTGTCTGTTACTCCAGTTATCTTTTGACTTTCTACTTTTGCTTTCCTATTCTCTACAATGAAAAAGAACATCTATTTTTGGTGTTAGTTCTAGAAGGTCTTGTACATCTTCATGGAACTGTTCAACCTCAGCTTCTTTGGTATTAGTGGTTGGGATGTAGACTTGGATTACTGTGATGTTAAATGGTTTGCCTTGGAAATAAGCCTAGATCATTCTGTCCTTTTTGAGACTGCACCTAAGTAGTGCATTTCAGACTCTTGTTGACTATGAGCGCTACTCCATTTCTTCTAAGGTTTTTTGCCCACTGTAGTAGATATAATGGTCATCTGAATTAATTTTGCTCCTTCCAGTTCATTTTAGTTCACTGATTCCTAAAATGTTGGTATTCACTTTTGCCATCTCTTGCTTCACCATGTCTAATTTACCTTAATTCACAGACCTAACATTCCAGGTTCATACGCAGTATTGCTCTTTTCGGCATCAGACTTCACTTTTACCACCAGACACAGCCACAGATGAGCTACATATCCACTTTGGTCCAGCTGCTTCATTCTTTCTGGAGCTGTTACTAATTGCTCTCTGCTCTTTCTCAGTATCATATTGCACATCTTCTGACCTTGGGGGCTCTTCTTCCCGTGTCATATTTTCTTTGCCTTTTCATACTTTTCATTGGGTTCTCGAAGCAAGAGTACTGAAGTGGTTGGCATTTCCTTCTCCAGTGGGCCACATTTTTTCAGACCTCTCCACCTGTTGGTCTTGGATGGCCCTGCACAGCATGGCTCATAAATAACTTCCTTGAGTTACTCAGAGCTGTGATCCATGTGATCATTTTGGTTATCTTTCTGTGATGTGGTCTTTCTTCTGAAAGCTATGGGATTTTAGTTCCTTCTTCCTGATGGGAAGGACTGGTTGTGGGGAAAACTGAATTTTGTTCTGGTAGGCAGGGCCACCGTCAGTAAACCTTTAATTCAATTGTCTGCTGGTGGGCGGGGCTGTGCTCCCTCTCTGTTAGTTGTTTGGCCTGATGTAGGGCTACTGGTGACCTCCAAAAAGGACCTAGGCCAACACCGGCCTCCCAGTACTGCAGCTGCCCTGTTATCCCACCGTTCTGGATGATAGTTATTGTTTGAGAAAAGATTTAATTTGAAAACACACTTGGAGACGTTTTCACTTACATGAAATACTTTGTGATACTTTTGTAGTTACCTGCCCAATAAATCTTAAATTGGTTTTGAAAGTTAAAAGAGGAAAAAAAAAGAAAAAAAAAAAGACTTCATTACAGACAAGAAAGATCTTTTCCACCCTCTGCTGGTAAATCTGCACAACTGCAGGTTGTTATGAACTTGGTCATTACCTTTCTAGTAAAAAAATTAAAATATGAAGCAAATCCATTTATTTTAATATTTAGAAAGCAAATAAGCTGTTTTAAAAGTGTCTCATTGAAGCATTAATGTGATCCGAGGAAATATAAACCAACTTGTTTGGTTCTTTTACTAGCCTTGGAAAGAATTTTATAATAGCATTAATTTATTATTGATGAGAAAAAGTCATAATGTTCTATGTTTTTGAGTCATATAACTCAGATTTATTAGTCAGCTATATAATCTGTGGTGGTTTATTGTTTGTATTATGGAAATACTAAAACATAAGATTATCTAAGGCCTAGAACAAGTCATTTGTATCTGAACTATCATTGACAACATTTATATTAATTATCAGATGGTAAAGAAATAATGAGTTTTTTTTTAAAAGGATAGA
>SJYQ01018085.1:191820-220903 GCA_006410935.1 Redunca redunca
TTCCATTATAGATTATTACAACATATTGAATATGGTTTATTGTACTATACAGTAGCTCCTTATTTATATACTTTACATATAGTATTGGGAATATATTACTCCAGAATGCCTAATTTACCTCCTCTCTACCACTTTCTCCTTTGGTAACCATAAGTTTGTATTCTGTGTCTGTGGGTCCTTTTCTGTTTTGTAAATAAGTTCATTTATGTCATTTTTTTTAGATTATACATATAAGTGATATCATATGATATTTGTCTTTCTCTATCTGACTTACTTCATTCACTTAACATGATAATCCCAAGGTATATCCATATTGGTGCAAATGGAATTATTTAATTTTTTATGGCTGAGTTATATTCTATTACATGTATGTATGCACACACACAAACACACACACCACATCTTTATTCATTTATCTGTCAATGGAAAAACTTTAGGTTGCTTCCATGTCTTGGCTATCATAAACAGTGCTGCACTGTCATAAATAGTGCTGTTCATAGCAGCATGGCTTGCATGTATCTTTTTAAGTTGAAATTTTCTCTGGATATATGCACGGGGGTGGAATTGCTGTGTCATATGGTATTTCTAGTTTTAATTTTCTGAAGAACCTCCATATAATTTTCCATAGTGACTGTACCAACTTACATTCCCACCTACAGTGTAAGAGGCTTTCCTTTTCTCCACACCTTCTCTGGCAATTACTATATGTAGACTTTTCAATGATGGCCATTCTGACGAGTATGTGATATTTCATTGTGGTTTTGATATGTGTTTCTCCAATAATTAGTGATGTTGAGCATCTTTTTATGTGCCTCTTGGCCATCTGTATGCACTCTTAGTATGTTTGGGAAAATAATCCCTTGTCCATATCATCATATGCAAATATTTTTTCCCAGTCTGTAGGTTGCTTTTTCGTTTTGTCTATGGTTTCCTTCCCTGGTGGCTCAGAGGGTGAAGAATCTGCCTGCAATACAGGAAACTCAGGTTTGATCCCTGGATCGGGAAGATCCCCTGAAGAAGGGGATGGTAACCCATCCCAGAATTCTTGGCTGGAGAATTCCATGGACAGTCCATGGGGTTGCAAAGAGTTGGACACAGCTGATTGTGCAAAACACTGGCTGTGCAAAAGTTTTTAAATTTAACTAGCTTCCATTTGTTTATTTTCATTTTTATTTCCATTACTCTAGGAAGCAGATCCAAAAAGATATTTCTGTAATGTATGTCAAAGAGTACTCTGCCTATTTTACTCTAGGAGTTTTATAGCATTTGGTCTTACATGTAGGTCTTTAATCAATTTTGAGTGTATTTTTGTATGTGGTGTTAGAGAATGTTTTAATTTCATTCTTCTACATGTATCTTTCCAGTTTTCCCAGCACTACTTATTGAAGAGTCTGTTTCGAAGAGAAACCTGGTCTGCATGGTTGTTGTTATAAGTCAGAGAGGATAAGTTTTCACTTGAGACTCTTAAGACAGATAGAAGTAACAGCAGGATGCTGCTGCTAAGTTGCTTCAGTCGTGTCCAACTCTGTGCAACCCCATAGATGGCAGCCCACCAGGCTCCTCTGTCCCTGGGATTCTCCAGGCAAGAACACTGGAGTGGGTTGCCATTTCCTTCTCCAGTGCATGAAAGTGAAAAGTGAAAGTGAATGGTCGTGTCCGATCCTCAGCGACCCCATGGACTGTGGCCTTCCAGGCTCCTCCGTCCATGGGATTTTCCAGGCAAGAGTACTGGAGTGGGATGCTATTGCCTTCTCAAACAGCAGGATAGCGACCCTTAAAACCTGTCTTCCTTACTTCCACGGAAAATACTATATTTTTATTCTAGAACAAGACCTTGTGATATGCAAGCTAAGAAACATGCTGATCACGACATCCTCTGACATCATCATTTCACAGTATTTCTTCACCCTCTAGCCACCTAAAAAGTGTCCTGTTTAAAGCACACCTGTGCCAGTGCTACTCTCAGATGCCTTAGTGGATTCTACTTTGCCCTTTCCTAATATAGTTCCCCTTCCACATAGGGTAAAGGTCTTTGGGGGTCAAGGTTATATGACCGCCCAAAGCTTTAACACATTCTGGGTGACTGAGACTCCAGATTCCTGGTATAAGCTAGAAGCCTGCACATGAGGGTGGAAATGGGATGTGTGTAGGGGGGTAGGATGCGAACCTGGACTTGTGAGCTGAAATGTCTTAGAGGTAATTGTATTAAGCTCCCTCATAACACAGGATACAGCTAGGGTGGAAAAAGATGACAAGTGAACTGCAGCCCAGAGGTCTGTGAGGTCTCACAACATTCTGGGATGGGCTTGCCTTTTGCATTCACTTTGCTCCCTTTGTCACAAATGTATCCTTTCTCAGCGGTGTTTTTGATTTCTAGTGTTTAACAGTGTTTGTTTAAAAAAGATCTATCTCACCTACTTACTGATGGGTATATGAGAAAAATGCTCAAAACTAAATCACTTATATCTGTATATAATTTAAATAATTATGTTTCAAATGAAAATATTAGGTCATCATTGAGGATTGTAGTGTGAAGAAGCAGTAAGTTACTGAGACAACCTTGAGTGATAGCAAAGCCATTGTTCTTGAAGTTAAAGGTTCTAGCCATGAGGCCAGGCTTGGCCAGATTTTACAGATCAGTATCTACAAAATGACAGTAATGGTTTCTTGTTACTATTATGCTAAAAAATGATTATGTGTATATTTATATTTGTGTATATAGATATATTACATTATTTTATATTTCATCTTTCTGTCATTTGCATTGAAAATGTTGTATTATTATTGCAATATTGCAATTGATTTTTTTGTCTAAAGACAAGAACATGTTAAAATAGATTTTCAATTGATGCAACATTAAAATTTATGGCCAGTGAATTATTGCAAAACATTTTTCCTCACCAGATTTCTATTATCCCTTTGTAGAGATGAATTTATATTAATAAGTGTGCACTGTTTATTACCGTTGCCCAAAGTTGGGCCTTTTACGTATTCTTTTTATATCACGTTTTTAATGCTGTTGATGCATTTATATAATTGTTCTTGTAACACCACAAAATCATTATTCTTCTCAGATATGCTTTCAAGATTTAAAATTTTAAATGTCAAATGTAAAATAAGATTTTGTTATTTTATTTGAAGTTTTTTATAAATTTTCAAAAAGTGTACCTGCAGTGACGACGATTGTCCACTAGATGTCAGGATTACACCATTGTCATGATAGGGGAAAAGTTGTGACGATTGGACAGAAACTTGGTTAAACCATTGTGCGTATTCACTGAATTCACAGGTAAGATTTGTTGAAATGAATACTGACACACTGGAATTTGCACATGAAATGTATCAAAATTACTTTATGATTCTATTTATTAGGACTTTGCAATAATGTCTCAATCTTTAATTTATAGTTTAATAGTTAATTTAACTTGCATAAATTGTATTGTTTAACTCCTAGCATTATAAGGAAGGAATGCTAGGTTTTTCTTTTTTAAGGTAATTTTAGCTATATGTGAAGCAAGTGACATATATTTAGGAAATTATAGCGTTATGTGTGAAAAATAGCACATATTTTCTATATTCTTCTTCCAAAATAATGGAGGTGTTGAGAATGCATCCATAGCTCAGTTATTCTTTCCTTTTAGAAAAATAGTAGTAATATGTATTTTTAATACTTATTTCAACGAAGGGACTACTCTTAATGCTTCACATATATTATCACATTCCATTCTCACAATATTATGAACTGAGTGAATTTGTTATTGAACACATTTTGCAAAAGAGGAAACTAAGGCAGTAAGAAGATAAGCAACTTGCTCAGAAACTCAGTAAGTGGCAGAAATAGAATTTAGATTTGGATCCTTGCTCTCTTAACTAGAAATTCTGCATGCTTTGAGGGGACTGGGATAGATATAAATTTAATTTTTCATCTTTCTTGTGTTATTTCTGTATAATGAAGTTAACACCTGTAAGGCAACCTATGCTTGCTCTAAGTCTAGACTACAATTGTCTGTAAGGGATGCAAAAAAGAAACAAAATTTAGTACTTACTCTGGATTTAAAATGTGGTTATATTTCTTGATATGTTGATGGACAGTATCAGATGAGAAATATCCAAAAAGGAACTTTGTCACAAAAGAAGGTATTTATACTTAGAAAGTGTTAGAGTACTTCATGTATTTCAAGAAGGTTTAATTCTACTGATGGGTATGGCTCTATTTTTAAGACGCTGAATGTTCTTCTGAATGATGAAAAATATTTCCTAATTGGTAATAGGTGAAAGAGACCAGAATGGTAGTGTTTTTGTACAGTTTGGGTATATACAGTATGAAAGGGAAAGGGCAGGATGTGTTAATTCTTTGAACATCAATGAGTCAGAAGAAATTGGACTTTGCTTACATTTATTACAAGAAATCAAGCATATCTGTAATAATTTGAAAGACATTCAAATTTATTATAATTCTTCAAACTGAGTTAAATAGAGACTTCCCTTAATTTTCCTCTGAGTAACTTTCTTGATACTTTCCTTAGGATGGTCCAAACATTTAAAAATAATCTTTCTAGAAATAGGCTCTTTCTTTTTCAAAGCTTTCCCTCCAGATTATGGTGTATAAATGATTAAATATAAGGATTAGTCTTGGTTTTTTCCAGAAACTTTACACAGTGAAGTCTAACTCCAAATATTTGCCAGATCACCCTTTTCTGAAAAAAGGATTAATGTGAGGCTAGATTTGTGTGTGTTAAACAATATATAGCACCTAGAAGCATTAGAGAAAGTAAAGTGCCTGAGTGTTCGGGAAAGGACACGCTAGGCTACGTAAAGAGCAAATAACCCCCAGACCCAAATAACTTTATAATATAGGTTTATTTCTTGCTCAGGCTACATGTTCATTGTGACAGGTGCTGGAGTTCCATTAAGTGTCTCCTCCTATATCCAGGCTGTTGAAGCAGCAGCCATTGCAAACATTGCTTTTCACTGTGGTAAAAAGAGATCTCTGGAGGCCTCATCCCAGTAATAAATGTTTTACTTGTGAGAGACTTCATTTCCTCTCACAACTCATTTAGCAAATCTGATCACCTGGCCCCAACTAGCCACAAAAGGGACCTGGGAGTAATCCGTCCATGTGCCTACATGATGTAGACTCAGACACTGGATCAGGGGCACTATTATCATCTTCCCAAATAGTATGTTGTATCTCAGATCTTTCAATTAACTGAGATTTCCTGCTTACCTCATCCCTCCTTTTTGTTTACTGGCATTTAATAGTCATAAAGTCAAATTATGCCTCACACTGAGTTTGTCACTATGGTTCAGAAAGAGGAAAACATCTTGGAATTGAAAAATTCATTCTAACCGCAAGTTTTGTCTTCTGAGATGAGTTCTCTTCTTGACTGAAGTGAAGTGAAGTCGCTCAGTTATGTCCGACTGTTTGCGACCCTGTGGACTGTAGCCCATCAAGCTCCTCCGTCCATGGGATTCTCCAGGCAAGAATACTGGAGTGGGTTGCCATTTCCTTCTCCACTTCCTGACTGAAAAGCCTTGTATATATCTAAATTACTTGACTCCAGGTTTGGGAAAGTGAAAGTGAAAGTGAAGTTGCTCAGTCTGTCCGACCCTTTGCGATCCCATGGACTGCCTACCAGGCTCCTCCCTCCATGGGATTCTCCAGGCAAGAGTATTGGAGTGGGTTGCCAGGTTTGGGAATCCTACTATATTTGGAAATACTTGTTTTTATTACAGTAAAAGCTGGTTTGGAAAGTTGTGTCAGTTTTAGATTACTCAGCAAATGTGCACAGAGTTGCCCTGAACTGTCTGTGCTGAGGGATTCTGACAGTGTTCACTTATGGCCACTTTTATTCTGACACAGTGTAATTCCTTTCATTTGCAGTTTGGCATCCTGCTGCTTTTGTGTAGAAACTGTGAATAGCATAGTAAAAACAAGAACTGTAGAACAACTTCTGTAGAAGAATGGATCAGACTTACAGTTGAGAAAAAAAGTAGTGACTTGCATATCATCAGCATTTCATGTTGTATTTTAATTTTTTTAATTCTATTTTATCTGTTGGAATCTAGAATTTAAATATTATTGACAATAGTTGATTAATCTAAGACTAATAAAACCCTGTGTTAAATAGCGAAGCACTTAACTCTGCATTCACTTTTCTTCTGGGGCCTACTGTTTTCTTCTTTGTTAGCATTTTCTATATTCATTCATCCATTCATCAATTATTTCACAGTTTCTTTCAGTAAATGTTTATTTAAAACTTAATACTTTGCTCTCAGAACTTTACTTTGAAAATGCAACAATGAAAGAGACAGCCCTTGAGGATTTTATAGTTTCAGACTGGGAGACATTAACCTAATCTTATCAATGCAGTTTAACCATTTTGACCATCTTATAATTCAGAATGCGTGGGGGCATGCTTGATTTGGGTTGTGACCATTGATATCAAAAGTTAAAAGGATTAAAAAAGGCCAGAAGAATTTCTGTATCCCAGTGTACAAATTGACACTGTTAATTGTATGCATGCCTCCCTGGCTATTTTCTAGAATTGAGGATAGTGATAGTGGTGAGAAGAAACTCTGGAGATACTGGGACACTAAGGAAGAGGGTACAAAATTACTGTTTAAAGAATCAGTTTTAAAATATCCCACCTCTACTCTCCACTAGGGAAAATTGCTTTCCTGGGCTTGTTTAGTATATGCACTTTCACATTTTCATTTTGTGGCATGAAAGTTGTTCAGGCTCAAAATTAAGAGCAAATGAAAGATAATTAGAAGATCTGATTTAAGAAATTCCTCCTCTTAATCCTGAAATCTTAAATAAGACTTTCAAATACATAAAAATGTTAATGGATTTTTGAGAGTTAAAGATCTCAGCATTCATGGAACATTGTGAATGGAATTAAAGCTAATATCATTGCATGCTACAAGGACAGTTAGTGAGAAGAGGAAGTCATTAATCTATTTAAGAAAATGGGGGCATACAAATCATTCTCCTCAATTCTTATATATTGTAAGAAGGAGAGTCATAAGTATCAGTCATTACACATTCAATTAAATTTGTTGATAAGTAGTATATTAATTTTAGATTAATAGCCCTAATCCACAATGCCTTTATTGGTTTTTCTAGTTACTTATTATACTTTTCCTATCAATGTCCTTCTAAGTTGTCTTTGGCACTCACTATATAGTTATTTGAATATGTCTCATTTTATTATTTTATTTCATTCAGTCTTTTAAATGGAAGACATTTTGTATATATTAGCATTTCTTATAGCATTTAAAAGTGCCAGGTGTACAATAAGTTTTGGTGAATTAAAGGTAAACTTGCTAATTAGGTTTTATAGATACTATAGATATGAGTTAAGGCCTTTAGTACAATCACTGTGTGTGGTATGCTTATGCATATTTTTTATATTCTTAATTTATGCAGATGTACAGATGTTTCTATGATACACTGTTTGATAAAACTCGGTTTTGATGCTAAGTACTTGATCAAGACCATATCAACTTTGATATTGTTCCAGTAGAAACATCATTCATTTAGGATAATCAACTTTATAGAATGGCTCTTAGGATCCTATCAGTGCAATAGTTGTGGACTGGCCATACAAAGAGGGCAAGAAATAGTCAATTGTTTGTGGTATTATTGAGAACCCATTAAATAAATGCAAGTTCTAAGTCAAATATATCTGTGAGGTTTGGGAGATGGAGAGCGGGTATGAAGACTTAGTGTTTAATGGGGTCAGAATTTTGGTTTAGGAAAGGGAAAAATTAAGAGATGGATGATGGTGAGAGTTACACAGCAATACTTAGTGCCACTGAACTGTACAGTTAAATATGGTTAAAATGGTTTGTTTTAATTAAGTGACTCTTACCACAGATTTTTAAATTAATATGTATCACCTACATATATTATTTATTCCATCTCCTTTTCTTATAAACTTGTAGATTCAGAATTGCCTTTAAAAAAAAGGAAGAATGAGATAAAATATTCCATTCTTTTTTTTTTTTGTCTTTTCACTTTAGCTTTTGGGATGAGTAATTTTTTTTTGAAGCTGTCATAATTTATATGTTTGGTGTACAATGCTATGAATAACATATTCAGAGAGAAAATCACTTCATCTTCAAATGCTTTACCATCAGTTGTAAGTAATTGCAGTATCCTAATTATTACCATTTCTCTTCATACAGTTCATATGAAAATGTCCATATCACCTAATTTTTCCCTCTGTGATTACATTATTCAAATTTACTAGTTTGTTCAGGCTGATGCAACAAAATATCACAGTAGCTTAGAAATGGCAGAAATTTATTTACCACAGTTCTGGAGGGTGGGAAGTCCAGGATCAAAGTGGCAGCTTGGTTCCTAATTTGTAGCCAGCACTTTCTTGCTGTGTCTGATGGAAGGAGTTGGGATCTCTCTAGAGTTTCTTTTATCCAGGCACTAATCCTGTTTATGAAGAATCTACCCTGATCACCTAGCACCTCCCAAAGGCCCCCGTTCTACTACCATCATCTTTAGCAATTAGTATTTCAACATAAGAATTTTGGGAGTACACAAACATTCAGGTCAATAGCAATAAGCGATCACTTTCTAGTATATTCTAGTAATAGCAATACTAGAATATATTCAAAGCTTATTAAGAATAGTACATATTTCTATTATTATTTATAAAGGAAATAATAAGACCAATAGTAGAAGAAAATTAAAGATGTTTTTCTCTTACTACACTATATCTGGGCTACGGTCAGGCACTTTATGTTGTTGTTGTTCTGTCTCTAGGTTGTGACTGATGCTTTGTGATCTCATAGACTGCAGTACTCCAAGTTTCCCTCTCCTTCACTGTTTTCCAGAGTTTGCTCAAATTCATGTCCGTTGCATCCATGATGCTATCTAACCATCTCATCCTCTGCTGCCCTCTTATCCTTTTGCATTCCAGCTTCCTAGCATCAGGGTCTTTTCCACTGAGTGGGCTGTTGACATCAGGTGGCCTAAGTATTAGAGCTATAACTTTAGCATCAGTCCTTGCAGTGAATATTCAGGATTGATTTCCTTTAGGATTGACTGGTTTGATCTCCTTGCTGTCCAAGGGACTCTGAAGAGTCTTCTCCAACACCACGGTTCGAAAGCATCAATTCTTCGGCGCTCAGCCTTCTTTATGTATGGTTCAACTCTCACATCTGTACATGACTACTGGAAAAACTATAGCTTTGACTGTACGGACTTTGTTGGCAAAGTGATGTCTCTGTTTTTTAATACACTGTCTAGGTTTGTCATAGTTTTTCTTCCAAGGAGCAGGCATCTTTTAATTTCATGGCTGCAGTCACCATATGCAGTGACAACTTTATATCCCTCTGAAATTAAGAAATTGGAAAATTAAGGTTGTTTACCTTTTAATCTTGGATTAGAATGAAAAGATGGCAGTTGTATTTTTAATTGGATCGGTTAATGTCAATTTTCCGAAAGATGAAAACTGTTTATGTCTTGTTTAGGTAACCACATGAGCTGACACAACATTCATAGCATGAGAAAGAATATTTATTGACTCAAGATCCCTGGAAAATCTTGATCATCTGAACAGCTGCATAGTCTGTAACATGTAATTCACCTTGAGGAAAATATATTTTCTGAGGGAATANTGCAACTCAGAGTAAGAAACTGTGATTTACTAATGAATCAAACATATACATTTCACACTTTTCCTATGTGATGATATTTTTATTTAGTCATTCTTAATTTAGAGTAGCTGTCATTTTATCACTTTTATAATTTAATTCAGTGTTCATGTCACTCTAGTTCTAAAAGTTTGCTCTGAAATTCCTCCTTTTTAAATATCTTTTGTTCTTAGCCTGGTCCATTCAACTGGCAACAACCCAAGTGCTTTTATTTCTTTCCATCCTTTCGGCTCTTTATTGAATACATTTGTAATTCCTTTACAAAATTATGCTTATAATGCTTGGCTGGTTGTCTTCAACATTATCCACTGATTAGTTTATGCTTCAGTGAGAAACACAAAGAATGTTTTTTGTCAAGAGAGGCTCAACACGATTCAGAACTTTTATCAGGTGTCAAGAAGTACAAGTGAAGCAGGAAGAGGTCTGGAATACCAACCCATCTTCCTAGCTCCTTTGTACATCTGGGAAGCACTGGCCCAGACTGTTGGATAGAGTTTGGATTCTTAGATGTATATAATTGCCCCATTAACACAGAAAGAGCCAATCAGTACAAAATTTCTCATTGTTTTTCTTTTTAATTATAGTCTTGATGCTGTATACTACATTCCCAGAACTAACCTTGTAAGTGAAAGTTATATTTCACCTGGTCAAACAGATGCATTGAAAATCACAGTGTATTAGACTTATGGCAATAGAATTAGAGGTTTGTGAAAAAGGTATTTGCGTAAGGAAAGTTGCTAAAAATCCAAGGACTGAAACTTTGGAGTGGATCTGGAAAAAATATGTAGAGAATTGACTTTTGCTGTCATAGTTTGTGGCTACTGTCTCTTTCTCCCCTATCTATGCTACTATCCTATTTCAGTTTTTATACAATGATTCTCAATCCTTCCCTTCTGTTTCTAAGGCCATACTGGAGAAGCAGCAATAATGTTATTTAAACTAGGACCTTCCTTTGAGAGTCCATGGAATATGTTTCAGTAATTAAGTCTACCCTCCCTACTGTCCCTACTGTCACCCACAATATGCTTTTTTTTGTTTTTATTTTCAAATTGACAGCAGCAAGTTGAGCCAAAGACAGTGGAAGAAGTTTTGTGCATTGTGCAAGCAACATGCGTATGACACTTGACAACTAGGAGAGCACCATGCATAGCCCACTCCTGTTTTACACTCTTGTCTTTCACTGCTTTTTCTGCTTTGTCTCCCTTGGAGCTTCCTGTGGATTGTGCTTCAAGCTGGCTGTAGTCCAAGAGGAACTTGCGTACAGTGTGTGCGCACAAAGGGGAGGTTGGAATTTTCAGCATGACTTCAGAAGGGAAGAAAATCTATTAAATACCTTTAGTTTCCCAAATTATAGGAAAAGTAATAATGTAATAAAATGTAGTGAATTCTTAAACAGTTTTATAGTATTTTCTTGCTTTTACACACTCTTCAGTGCCCTTAGTGCCTTCTAGTATTTAGTGTCTTATAAGAATGTGCTATTTTGTTTTCTCTTTGCAAAAACTTGTCTGGAATAAAATCATATTGCTTAGGGACCAAAGGCAAATTGTTTCTTCTAATACATGAAAATGATCAAAGTAGACAAATTTACAAGATAGGAGTTCTTTTCATGTCATTTAAATATGACTTTTTAATTTTTTAAATAAGCAAAGATGGTGTGATAAAAGGAACAAGTGATGGGGAAAGGACACCAAATTTTAGTCTCATATCTTTCACTTAATAATAGTACCCACCTCATCAGTTGTTTTAAGGATCAAATACTATATATGTGAAAAGGCTTTATAAAATCTAAAGTACTATATTAATGAAAATGACACATTATTTAATATGAGTTGAAGCCAGAAACTGAAATAAAATAGCATTGACTTTTCCAGTATCCACTTAGAAAGGAAAACATTTTAAGAACCAAACACATTTAAAGTTCTCATGACCCTAAGTTGAATGGGCTCCTTTAAGCCAGAACAAAAATAATCCTTAAAAATTCAAGTAATACTAATATATAAGTTAATGCTTTATAAAGGTAGCCTACTGTTTACCTGATTTCTCATTTATTTTTCAGAAGTTCTTACATTTTTCAAAATCAATTTGTATGGCTTAGAAAAAACTGAGATGTGCACTTAAGATTTGCATATTTTAATATGATTGTGTTATACTTTAATTAGAAAGTTTACTCCACAAGTTATTTTCTGATTGTGATATTAGGAAAAGCATCTGCCATCAGCCAAGTGTCTTGGCTGTTTACAAAGGAACTTAATTTGCATCCTTTTTCTTCTTAGATAAAAGAGTTTAAACATTGTGGACATTTATATGAACACTCACATAATGCCCTGATAAATTACTTAAAAGTGTCTTCTGTTAAATCTTAAGTTAATATTATCAAAAAGAGTAATAGTCAGTGACTTCCAGAACAAAAGAATAATGTTGCACATTGAATTATGGAGTAACTTATTTTACTTTAAATATAAATTTTGAGCTATAGTGTATTTACTAGTTTAGTCTGTTCTGAGATAACTTAAGATCCCTAAACATTTGTGAGAGAAACTTTTATGACACACTCAAGTTTTTGCTTTTGTCTTTCTTCTTTCTCCTGGAAGAATACATCTACCAGTAGGATAGTCAGCTTGAATATTTGAACTGCATGAATTTGAACAGGGAGAGGAGTAACCAGCTGTCAGATAGTTCATATGATGTATTAGGTGCTGGTTGGAATGAGACAGTATATCTCAGCATGCTGTTGCCTTCAGTAGATTTATATTCCAAAGAAATGTGGATACATTAATACAAATAGCGATTTCAAATGAAAAGAAGATCAGCCACCTAGCTATGGTTCATGAATCACAGTGATAAAAGGGTTCACTGTCCCTTTTATTTTTTTAATAATAATAATGAAAGTAGAAATTATTGCTGAGTCGAGTGGGTGCCAGGGTACACTGATCCTAAAGATTTAACTTGACCCAGCAATCCATTGGAAGCTGTTATAGCTGAGAAAAAAGAACTAAGCAGAGATGCTGGGCTTACATTTAGAATAAGAGAAAGGAACTATTAATGCATGCTTTTTTCCAGTTGCGTTCATCTCTCTAGGAAATCCTGCATGACAAAAGAGAGTTGGGACACTATTAAGTTTTATCAAGTGATACTATAGTTGCTTGAAGGGAACTTACTATTACACTGCTGGAAGCCTGTAAGGTCTGTTGACTAAAGAAGTTCAAAGATAGCCACTGTTGTTCAGTATATAGTTTTGTTTTGTATGTTTTGATTCAGTGCAGTGGGGTCAAACATAAAGGATGGTAATGTCTTTGGCATTTTATGATTCTCTCCTTGTTGTTATAAGTAGACTATTATGTAATTTTAAGGAAATCAGAACTGCTGACCATACAAATGGTTTTCATAGAAATTGCTTTTTGCTCTATTAAAACAACAACTAAAGTGATTTTCTGATTATTGACACTGTGACTTTGCTAAAAATTCCTATATTCTTTTAAAAATAAGAATCATTTTGCCATAAAAAGCAAATTATTCTGGTTCAATAAGCAAAACTATTTTATTAAAGCAATAGATAAAAACTTCATTAGAAATACTTTTTCTTTTTCCTCTCTGAAATAGGATCACATTAATAAAACCACAATAAAATTGTTAAGGGTAAAGAAGCAGCCCAAATTGAAGAAAAATGCAAAAGATGATTCTATTATGTGGACTTAATGGGCAAGCAAAGTGAATTTTCAGTTGAACCCAGTGCTAGCTATGTGCCCTGGATATATATTACACACTGTTTGAAGGGCATGGCAACCAAGAGGAGGTCACCATAACTTACTTGTGGCAGCTGAGTTCTGTGATATTAAAAAGAAAATCTTTCATTAAAATAAAAAATCTAGGTTTCCTGTGAGGGTCATTGAATTCTTACATTCTAAAAAGACAGGTTCCTTACAAGGATAACTACCTGGAAGAGGTAGGAAATGACTAGTTTTGGATTCTGTTCCAAGTCTTAATAATATATCAAATAGGAAGCAGCCTACTAATAGCTCAGAAAAATAGAAATAAGGGGGTGTACAGTGATCCTTCATATCCACGAGTTCCACATTCATGGATTCAACCAATTGGATAAAATATGTTTTTTAAGATTCCTGAAAATTGCAAAGAGTGTTGAATTTGCTGGGCACTGGCAATTATTTACCTAGTATTTACACCATGGGATTCTCCAGGCATGAATACTGGAGTGGGTTGCCATTTCCTTCTCCAGGGGTTCTTCCTGACCCAGGGATCGAACCCAGGTCTTCCACATTGCAAGCAGACGCTTTAACCTCTGAGCCACCAGGGAAGCCCACATTGTAATTTAGCCATTCCTTTCTCCAGGGGATCTTCCCTATCTAGGGACAGAACCTGGGACTGCCACACTGCAGATCAAAGGCAGATTTGTTACTGACTGAGCCACCAGAGAAGCTCTAGATATGACGCATAATTTAGTGGCTCAGACTATAAAGAATCTGTAACGCGGGAGACGTGGGTTCCATTGCTGGGTTGGGAAGATCACCTGGAGGAGGGCATGGCAACCCACTCCAATATTCTTGCCTGGAGAATCCCCATGGACAGAGATGCCTGGCAGGTTGCAGTTCATAGGGTTTCAAAGAGTCAGACATGACTGAGCAACTAAGCATAGCACAAAGATGATTTAAAGTATTTGGGAGGACCTGGGTAGGTGCTGTGCAAATACTATGCTTTTTTTATATAAGGGATTTGAGTATCTGTGAATTTTGGTGTCCAAGGAGTGTTGGAAGCAGTCCCCCTTAGATACTGAAGGAGGGCTATAATTAGCTTTTAGTAATTGGTGAGACAGTGAAGATTTAAGTAAGATGAATACAAATTATTTTTTAGCCAAGAACACTGTGGGCTATCTACCTTGGCCAGAAACTGGGTTAGGCATTGTGTATTTAAAGAATTGTAAAACAGTTTTCATTTTTGTCTTACTTTTCAAGGTTATATCACATCTTTGTTCAAAAAAATCTCTTTGCATAAAATGCCATATCTAAAAAACAGAAATTTAGGAAGTAGAACTCAGATGAGTAGAATGAGCTGTCTTCCTCTCTGTCTTTTCTTCTTTCTTTCCCTTTTTGTTTACCTCTTCTTAAAGATATGACTAAAAATAACAAAATTTAATTGGGTATCAATAGTATCAGATTTAAGAGAGCAGGTAAGCTATATATTGCCTCTTTTACTATTCCCTCATGTGAATCTTTTACTTAAAAAGATAAAAGGAACCAAATTTACTTTGAGATTATACAAAAACAGCATCAACTAGGTTATAACAATTAAGTTTAATTTTACTAAATACATTATGTTTTTATTTTATAATTTCATATTTACAGGAAAGTTAGAAGAATTATGCCAAAAATCCCCTTATATCCTTTATATAAATTCATCAGTCTTTAAATTTTTACCTTTTTCCTCTCTCTTTATTATCTCACACNATTTTCTAAGAGTAAGGATATTCTCTTATGTATCAGATTAAGTACTAAAATTAGTAATTTTAACCTTGATATATTATCTTATTTAACATAAATCCACATTCAATTTTTCCTAATTGTTTCATAAAAAAAAAAACACAACACAACATGTTCCAATCTAGAACCGTGTGTTATATTTAACTGTAAGGTAACTTTACCCTCTTCTTAATCTGGGGTAGCTCCTCACCAGTCTTTATCTCACATGCCATTAACACTCATGACAGTTATTTTTTTGTAGAATGCTCTCTAATTCATGTTTGTCTGGCATTTCACTGTTAGGTTCAGCTTATGCAGTTTTTGGCAGAAAACTACATGTATAATATTTGTGTTCTTAGTGGATCCTATCTGGAAGTATATGATGTCAGTTTGTATCACGACTGGTGGTATTACATTTGATCCCTGGTAAAGGTTGCATTTACTAGGTTTCACCACTGTAGAGTTGCTATAGTTCCCCTTGCTAATTAATAAGTACTCTCTGAAAAGATACTTTGAAAGTTATATATTAATAAATATTGTTTTATACCATTTTTTTACTCAGAAGGTTTAGAATCCATTGATTCCTTCCCAAATTATTTTTTCTATGATACTTAGGTGGTAATGATTATATAGCTTTGTCATCTCCTCCATATTTATTAGTTGGCGTTCTACTAAACAAATGTCTTTTCCCTTTTCCTCTGTCCTTTCCCTTTCCCTTTTTCTCTGTTTGTTCAACAGGTCATAATCCATTATAATTATTATTTATTTTTGATGCTCAAGTTATTCTAGGTTAGATCTAGAGGAGCTCTTTCAAGGTGGCTCCTGAATTTACTTTAAGGAATCCATTCATGAATATCTACTCTTGAATGGTATAACACTGAGTGAGAAGTTCATAGAAGAGGGCCAGCTCTAGCAAGAACTATGAGTATGTGTCTGACAGAGCTTCTTGTTCTGGCTCTGGAAATATTTTATTGAATACTATTTTATTATACATTGGTATTATACATGTCAGGTTATCTACCTATCCCACAGTAATTTCCAAAGAAACTAATTGACCATTAATGGTTTACCGCTAAACCCTATTTGAAATATATGTTTAATTTTATTTTGGGTTGAGTTGGTCTTTTGTAATAAAATAAATAAATTTATATACTATTCTATTCATTTATTCAGTTTTTTATTAATTATCATTTAAGTAATAGATTTGGTTAAGTCCTAGAGATTCAGTAAAAACCTTAAAAAGAGTCTAGGCTGATGTAAATCTTAGGATGTAGCAAAAGGAAACAGAAGAAACATGTATAATTATACATACTTTTAAGTCACTAGTGTCAGGGTAGTAGAGTAGTGGCACAAAAAAGGGAGTGGTAATATAGTAGATAATGTCTTCAAATAGGAGTAGTTGCTGTAAAAGTATAATTTTTAAGAGTTGAAAATATGACTTAAGCACATGTTAGAGATTTATTTAATTAGTAGGGGAAGCAATAAAAATAAAATTTTGTTCAAAGAATATTGAGAAGCATGGTAATATTAGGAAGCTTAATAAATACTAGAGTAAAACTATTAGTTTGATTATAAAACTGATTAATGTTTCATATGGTAATAAGCTATAATATTTAGGATGATCTTTCCTACCAAATTGAAAACGTTTGTATCTCTATTGGACATAAATATAAAAGTTAACATGTAACTTCACAAGTTGTGAACTCTTCAGTTCAGTTCAGTTCAGTCGCTCAGTCGTGTCTGACTCTGCGACCCCGTGAATTGCAGCACGCCAGGCCTCCCTGTCCATCACCATCTCTTGGAGTTTACTCAAACTCACATCCATCGAGTCGGTGATGCCATCCAGCCATCTCATCCTCTGTTGTTCCCTTTTCCTCCTGCCCCCAATCCCTGCCAGCATCAGAGTCTTTTCCAATGAGTCAACTCTTCGCATGAGGTGGCCAAAGTACTGGAGTTTCAGCTTTAGCATCATTCATTCCAAAGAACACCCAGGGCTGATCTTTAGGATGGACTGGTTGGATCTCCTTGCAGTCCAAGGGACTCTCAAGAATTTTCTCCAACACTGCAGTTCAAAAGCATCAATTCTTTGGTGCTCAGCTTTCTTCACAGTCCAACTCTCATATCCATACATGACCACTGGAAAAACCATAGACGTGACTAGACAGACCTTTGTTGGCAAAGTAATGTCTCTGCTTTTGAATATGCTATCTATGTTGGTCATAACTTTCCTTCCAAGGAGTAAGCATCTTTTAATTTCATGGCTGCAGTCACCATCTGCAGTGATTTTGGAGCCCAAGAAAATAAAGTCTGACACTGTTTCCACAGTTTGCCCATCTGGTTCCACAGTTTGCCCATCTATTTCCCTTGAAGTGATGGGACCAGATGCCATGATCTTCGTTTTCTGAATGTTGAGCTTTAAGCCAACTTTTTCACTCTCCTCATCCACTCTCCTCGAGAGGCTTTTTAGTTCCTCTTCACTTTCTGCCATAAGGGTGGTGTCATCTGCATATCTGAGGTTATTGATATTTCTCCCGGCAGTCTTGATTCCAGCTTGTGCTTCTTTGAACCCTTAATAAATAGCAAAATCTAAAACAGGACAATCTCCTCAAGAATTAAACCATCTGTGAGTCTGACACTGGCAAGATACACAAGATTTTAATATTTGGATATTTTTTCTTTGATCTCCTAAAAATATTTCCCAAAGATTATTATGTCATTACTGTATTGTAGTTGATTGTTGTTTAGTCACTCAGTTGTGTCCAATGCTTTGCTACCCCCATGGACTGCAGCACATCAGGCTTCTGTATCCTTCACCATCTCCCCAGGTTTGCTAAACTCATGTCCATTGAGTCACTGATGCCATCCATCTGTCTCATCCTCTATTGTCCCTTTCTCCTCCTGCCTTCTATGTTTCTCAGCATCAGGGTCTTTTCCAGTGAGTCAGCTCTTTCCATCAGGTGGCCAAAGTATTGGAGCTTCAGCTTCAGTATCAGTCCTTCCAGTGAATATTTAGGGTTGATTTCCTTTAGAATTGACTGGTTTGATCACCATGCAGTCCAAGGGACTCTCAAGAGTCTTCTCAAACACCATAGTTCAAAGGCATCAGTTCTTCAGCAGTCAGCCTTCTCTGTGGTCCCATTCTCACATTGTACATGCCTACTGGAAAAAATATAGTTTTGACTTACGGACCTTTGTTGGCAAAGTGATGTATTTGCCTTTTAATATGCTGTCTAGATTTAGATTGGTCATAGCTTTTCTTCTAAGGAGCAAGCATCTTAATTTCAGGACTGCAGTCAATGTCCACAGTGATTTTGAAGCCCAAGAAAATAAAGTCTGTCAATGTTTTAATTGTTTCCCCATCTTTTTGCCATGAAATGAAGGGACCAGATGCCATGATCTTCATATTTTTGAATGTTGAGTTTTAAGCTAACTTTTTCATTCTCCTCTTTCACTTTCATCAAGAGGCTCTTTAGTTACTCTTTGCTTTCTGTCATAAGGGTGGTGTCATCTGCATATCTGAGGTTATTGATCTTTCTCCTAACAATCTTTATTACAGCTTGAGTTTCATCCAGCACTGCATTTTGCATGATGTACTCTCCGTGTAAGTTAAATAAGCAGGGTGACAATATATAGCCTTGACGTGCTCCTTTCAAAATTTTGAACCAGTCCATTGTTCTGTGTCCAATTCTAACTGTTGCTTCTTGATCTGCATACAGATTTCTCAGGTGGCAGGTAAGGTAGTCTGCTATTCTCATCTCTTTAAAAATTTTCTAGTTTGTTGCGATACACACAGTCGAAGGCTTTAGTGTAGTCAATAAAACATAATTAGCTGTTTTTCTGGAATTCTCATGCTTTTTCTGTGATACAGTGGATGTTGGCAATTTGACCTCTGCTTCCTCTGTGTTTTCTAAATCCAGCTTGTACGTATGGAAGGTCTCGGTTCACATACTGTTGAAGCTTGGCTTGGAGAATTTTGAGCATTACTTTGCTAGTGTGTGAGATGAGGGCAGTTGTGCAGAAGTTTGAACATTCTTTGGCATTGCCTTTCTTTGGGATTGGAATGAAACCTGACCTCTTCCAGTCCTGTGGCCAGCACTGAGTTTTCCAATTTTGCTGGCATATTGAGTACAGCACTTTCACAGCGTCATCTTTTAGGATTTGAAATAGCTCAACTGGAATTCTATCATCTCCACTAGCTTTGTTCGTAGTGATTCTTCTCTAAGTTCCACTTGACTTTGCATTCCAGGATGTCTGGCTGTAGGTGAGTGATCTTCTGTGTATTCTTACTGTCTCTTCTTAGTATCTCCTGCTTCTGTTAGGCCCATACCATTTCTGTCCTTTATTGTGTCCATCTTTGCATGAAACATTGCTTGGTATCTCTGATTTTCTTGAAGAGATCTTTAGTTTGTCCCATTCTATTGTTTTCCTTTATTTCTTTGCATCATTCACTTATGAAGGTTTTCTTATCTCTCCTTGGTATTCTTTGGAACTCTGCATTCAGGTGGGTGTACCTGTCCTTTTCTCCTTTGCCTTATGCTTCTTGTCTTTTCTCAGCTATTTGTAAGGCCTTCTCAGACAACCATTTTGCCTTTTTGCATATCTTTTTTGGGGGGATGTTTTGATTACCCCCTCCTGTACAGTGTTAAGAACCTCCATCCATAGTTCTTCAGGCACTCTTGTCTATCAGATCTCATCCCTTGAATCTGTTTGTCACTTTCACTGTATAATTGTAAGGCATTTTGTTTAGGTCATACCTGAATGGTCTATTGGTTTTCCCTCCTTTCTTCAATTTAAGTCTGAATTTTACGGTAAGGAGTTAATGATCTGTGTTATAATCTACTCCTGGTCTTGCTTTTGCTAACTGTATAAATGTTTCCATGTTCGGCTGCAAAGAATATCATCAGTCTGATTTCTGTATTGACCACCTGGTGATGTCTGTGTGTAGAGTCATCTCTTGTCTTGTTTGAAGAGGGTATTTGCTATGACCAGTGCATTCTTTTGGCAAAAACTCTGTTAGTCTCTGCCCTTCTTCATTTTTTACTCTAAGGCCAAACTTGCCTGTTACTCCAGATATCTCTTGTCTTTCTACTTTTGCCATTTAGTCTCCGTTGATTAAACAGACATTATAATATATTACCTTATAGATTCTCACATCTGATCAAGTTGAGATCATCATCATCAGCTCAATGGAGATCATGAAATCATCAGACCATTACATTAGATTCCCTACAGACAGAGAATTTATGGTATGTAAAGTCATGCTCATGTAGACATATATTACTGGCTATGTGATTAAGGCTTACTTAGATCCACTGCTCACTAGTTCACCCCCTGACTGTGGACCACAGCTGAAGACATAGGGTACTTACTTAATTACACAAAGGTAACTGGCTTAGTGGTTTGAGATTAGAAACAGACTCGACAGTCTTGAGACTTGATTGTAGAAAGGGACACAGCCCTAACCAGAAGTTTGACAAGGAACAGACAGAGTAACAGACTTACTTTGTCAGAAGCAAAAACAAACAAGCAAACAAATTCATGCAAATCAGAATAAAGAAAAAAAAAAACATAGCAAAGTAGAAAGTCAGCAAAACGTTACTTCCACTTGGAAAGTCACTTTAGGAGCCAAGATGAACTTGCCTGGACTTAAATAGATTGTAAAGTGATGTCTCCAGCAATATAGCTTAATTGACTCTGGCATGTGAGTCCACTTGAATGTCTCAGTGGGTTCTCCAAAACTGTCAAGGTATAATTTTCAAAAGCTTAAAATATGACTTTATACAAATAAAGTTTGGACAGAAATCAAAGGTTTACTTAAGAAAGCCTGCATAATGGTAAATTGGTTCAGAGAGCACTTGAGGAATTAGATATTTATAGCAGTTAAATAAAAGAATATTAGAATAATATTCCAAAATTGAATATAAAACCAGTAAATACTCTGCAAGGCAGTCATCCATTACCAGACAAAAGCATATGTATCTCAGTTGGATACAGATCTACAAGTTGCCATGTAACTTCACCAAGTCAAAACCATTAATTAGTAAAGGTAGCGAAATCAAACAGTGATATAATATACAGAATTCAATAGGTCTCAGGTAAATAGTGCTTCAGTTGCAGTCATCTACCCGACTATATGTCTTAGTTTTGGATAATGATTTTTAACACATTCACTACCCCATTGGCAAGCTAAAAAAACCCCAGCAGTTTAGATGTGGAACAATTCATAAGTAATTGCGTTAATGTGTGAAACTTTCCTGTAAGGCAGAGGTGCTGGAAAAGGACTGAGATCTTACAGTGGCTATGGACAGATGATAGGGAAGAGCTCTGTCAGGGAGTCAGGCATTAAGATAATAAGAATTTTGTAGGAGCTTGGGAAGCACTATGGTTTTAAGTAGGATAACAGTGTAAAAATATATGCTCTTTAGGATTACTGTTTACCTAATTTTAAATGCTTTAAATGAATTCAGTAGGTAGCTATAGTTTATAGTGATAAGTACCTTACATGGAAAATGGCAGTGCTTTTTATTACTGTTCAAATGTAAAATAACATATTGCTTTTTGTTGACTTTTGATGTAAACTTTTATTTTCCTATTTGTTTGAGGCACTGCTGCTAAATTAAAACTATTCTCTCAGCACTTAGTCAGAGTTTCATTTTATTTATTCAATTATGTATTTATTACATTTTACATTTGTTTGATTCTAACAATTGTGAAATTGTATAGTTAAAAACTTTGCCATTAGTTAATAATTACTGAATGATTCTTAACCTGTCAATTAAACCTTTGGTGGAACATAGCAATAAGGATATTCTTAGAAGAATACTGATTTATGCCTATTTAGGCTATTTTCCTTTACTCAACAATTTACCTTTCTTATGTTACAAAGAATATAATTATACTTGGTTATAAAGTATCATCATTTACTAGCTGTTGAAGTCACACAGACTAATTTACAAACATTCCATTTTTCTATGCAAGCCATTTTCTTTGTAGTAACTGACCAAACTATCAACCTCTAAGATGTCCAGGTAACTTTGCCCTCAGGGTAGTATGAAAGGTGATACAAAACAATAGGAGTTTATAGAAACACAAAATCTTATTCATGTGCAGTGGTGGTTGTGATTGTACTTGCTACTTTGATTGCATTATAATTTACAAGGTTTTTGATTTGTTTTCTGTATGGTCATTCTGGAATCAGCTACTTTCTTCAGAGTGCATCATTTTGCTAAGTGTGATGGACAAGAAGGAACAATGGGCCAGAGATAGGATCTATCTGAGCTGATTACAAGATTCTCTACTAATCAAGATGATATCTCATGATTAAGAAAGAAAAATTAGCTGTTACATAGGGTTTTTAATTGATACTAAGGGAAGTGTCACACTTATTTTCTAAAAGACTTCAAGGAGTAAACTGAGACACCAGTTTGTTTAATTAATGATGAGTAGGTTAGAATTGTAAACAACCATTTCTGTAAAGAAGGAAGAAGCAGTGATTATATATAAGCTTGCAGGTCATAATTATGTTTGAATATTATTAGGAAATATTTAGATAATTTTTTCATGATGCCTAAAAACATAGGCTGGTTTTGACTTTTTCACCTATAATTTCCATGATTTCCTTGAACATTTTATAATATTTTACCCCTTTTTTTAACTCTTATCAAAGCAGATATTTATTCAATAAATTAGTTCATATTTAAGGATAGGAAAAGTGATGTTAATATTTATTGGGAGTTTATTATGTATCATGGATTGCATAATCACTTTTCATGTGGGAAATATTATTCTGTGTTTATAATCTTTCTAAGAAAAATTTTCACTAAAGACCTCTTTTGTTGCACATTCATTAGATGGCTGTAGTCATTAAAATTTTCTCCTATTGAATAGAATCCTGCTTTCCTTTAACTTTATTATTTAGTTCTCTGATGCAACATACACTTCTAGTCCTTCAGATATTTAAAGCTTCTTAAACATTATTTATGGCACATTTTAAAAATAAGGAGGCTTACAACCTCTTCTTTCAATATTCAGAAGCCTCACTATTTTCTCTATTCCATTTATAGTCTTTTTTAGAAAAAAAGTCTTTAAGAAGATGTAATATCCATTCACAAATAGAATAAATCCCTCTGGACACCAAATAGAGAATGATAATTAAGATTATTAAAGCTTTTTTCTGAATGTTAGACCCTAAAATTTCTTGAAGTTGAAAAATTATTATTTCCCGTTTTTGACTCAACTATGGGAACTTCCACAGAAAGATTACTTTGTCTGTTAGCTTGATTAATTTAACTGACAAAGGACCAAAGAGACAATATAATTATTTATTTTAGTTGTATAGATTTGGTAAAGATTTCTGTTTGAGATAATAGGCATTGTGGGATTATATTTCAGATCAAACCTAGTATTGTATATGTGTCATAAGAAAACATAAAATGGGTAAAACACACGTGACCAAAATGAGCTAACAATTCTATGAATTGAATATTGTTCAATTAATAGAATATTGTTTAATCTCAACACATTTTCATCTCTATTATTAGAGTTAATTTGAAATATTGGTTTTAAATAATAATGGAAATAGCATGTTAAGACTTCAAAGTTTTTTAACAAAATTCCTATTGGCCTTATCATTATGTAAGAAGAATTACAACACCCTGTTCCTATCCTGCGGACATGTATCTTAGATTTATGTTTTTGAATAGAGGTATTGAGTAGAGAAGTTTGCTTCTGCTCATTTTGTCAGGAAAGTGGTCATTTTTGCTGCTGATGTGTCCATGTACACTTTGCTAATGTAAATCCAATATGTGAAAAAACACATTGATAAAACTAAACTTGGAAGCTATTATTTTTGTATAAGATGTATTTTTAAAACCCTCAGTAATCCTTCTCTTTCATTCATCATTAACAGCAATAACTCATATTTATTAAGGGTCATCAAAGGGTGACTTCATGTCTAGAATCAAGGTGAACACATAATAGATGGTTTCTTGATATAATGTTATAAAATGCAAGACATGAGATAACATGGCCCAGAAAATGAGATTAAGTGGAAGGAAAATAGAACTTGAATCAGAAAGGCTCAATATAACAAAGTACTTAATTCTTTTGTATTTTCACAACTCTGAGCTGAAAAATCGTATTTACAATGCATATTTCACATAGTAGTTGTGAAAATTAAAATGGAGTTTAAATTAAAATATGGGTATTTGTCAAGCAAACTGATAGCAGTTAAATTCCTGTTTTGCGTATATGTAAGAGAGAGACCTTTTTTTGCAGGCTGCTTTCAAGATCTTTGGCAATGCCAAAGAATGCTGAAACTACTGCACAACTGCACTCATCTCACCCTCTAGTAAATTAATGCTCAAAATTCTTCAAGCCAGGCTTCAACAATACGTGGGCCATAAACTTCCACATGTTCAAGCTGGTTTTAGAAAAGGCAGAGGAACCAGAGGTCAAATCGACAACATCTGCTGGATCATTGAAAAAGCAAGAGAGTTCCAGAAAAACATCTACTTTTGCTTTATTGACTATGCCAAAGCCTTTGACTATGTGGATCACAATAAACTGTGGAAAATTCTGAAAGAGATGGGTATACCAGACCACCTGACCTGCCTCTTAAGAAATCTGTATGCAGGTCAGGAAGCAACAGTTAGAACTGGACAGACTGGTTCCAAATAGGAAAAGGAGTATGTCAAGGCTGTATATGCTTATTCAACTTATATGCAGGGTACATCATGAAAAACGCTGGGCTGGAAGAAGCACAAGCTGGAATCAAGATTGCTGGGAGAAATATCAGTAACCTCAGATATGCAGATGACACCACCCTTATGGCAGAAAGCAAAGAAGAACTAAACAGCCTCTTGATGAAAGTGAAAGTGGAGAGTGAAAAAGTTGGCTTAAAGCTCAACATTCAGAAAACTAAGATCATGGCATCTGGTCCCATCCCTTCACGGCAAATAGATGTGGAAACAATGACAGACTTTATTTTTTGGGGCTCCAAAATTACTTCAGATGGTGACTGCAGCCATGAAATTAAAAGACACTTGCTCCTTGGAAGAAAAGCTGTGACCAGCCTGACAGCATATTAAAAAGCAGAGACATTACCTTGCCAACAAAGGTCCGTCTAGTCAAGGCTATGGTTTTTCGAGTAGTCATGTGTGGATGTGAGAGTTGAAATATAAAGAAAACTGAGCACCAAAGAATCAATGCATTTGAACTGTGGTGTTGGAGAAGACTCTTGAGAGTCCCATGGACTGCAAGGAGTTCCAGCTAGTCTATCCTAAAGAAAATCAGTCCTGAATATTCATTGGAAGGACTGATGTTGAAGATGAAACTCCAAAACTTTGGCCACCTGATGTGAAGAACTGATTCATTTGAAAAGACCCTGATCCTGAGAAAGATTGAACACAGGTGGAGAAGGGGACAACAGAGGATGAAATGGTTGGATGGCATCACCAACTCAATGCACATGAATTTGAGTATACTCTGGGAGTTGGTGATAGACAATGAGGGCTGGAGTGCTGCAGTCCATGGGGTCTCAAAGCTTTGGACACAACTGAGCGACTGAACTGAACTGAACTTCAGGATCTCAAATCCACACTTCTAATCACCATCCTTAGCCAAATTTCAACCCTGATTCCTCAGCCCTTGAGCAGCAAGGGCTAGAAGCCAAGAAGCCAAGTCAGTACCCAGAGTTGTGTGCCATGATTTTACATTGTGGTAATAAAACACTCCCCTTGTGCAGAGTTTTAAACTGAAAGATAAGAATTTCAAATAGTAAAGACAAGTAGGGGAGCCTGAGACCTCTTTTACTGGAAGATAATCTGTTTGCAAAATATCATGGTCCCTCATTTCCACCTGATGTTGAGATAATATTGTCTGGCCCTCACCAAAAATACCGTCTCTGTGACTAACATAAGAGAATCAGTAAATCTTGAACCTCTGTCCTCTGACTATTCTAGTGTTCCTGTGTTTCCTTCACAGGTTATGCCTATGAGGATGGAAATGAAAAAAGCTGGATGGGCAAAAGAATAAGTCCCCATGATCTGCAGCAGTGACCTCTCAAGCTGAGAAGGTCCTTCATATTTGTACCAAATTGAGACAAGGGAAGCTTTCTTTATAATTTCACATTGACCAATGCATGCCATGAGAAGGCATTGTGACCCATCTTGGATGAAGTAGCAGGGCTGAGAGCTAAGGCCAAGTCCAGGGAAGGAGTTCAGTTGAGAACTCTCTGTTGCCAAAGCACAGCAACTGGGGAATGAATGAGTCAGTCCCAGATGTGGGGATCTGGGGAGTATACCACTTTAGCTTTATGGTGTCTAATGTAATCTTAACAGTAAGCCCATAAATTAGACATTATTCTTATTCATATGTTGCCAATGAGGAAATTGAGGGACATAGATATTAATTAAGAGCTAATAGATGTGGTAATAGTGTTTTTTAATATTTTTTTCAGGAGCCCTTGACATTCCTAAAAATTATTGAGGACCTGAAAGAGCCTTTGTTTTTGTGGGTCTTATCAATTAATATTTACCATACTAGTAATTGAAAAGGACATTTGAAAATATTGTCATTTTTAGATAATATTAATGAGCTGCTTTTATATTAAAGAAAACAGTTTTATGGGAAATAACTGCATTTCCTCCCCCCAAAAAAAAAATTAATTAGGAAACACAGTGGTGTGGTTTTACATTTTTGTAAATCTGTTTGTTATGTGACTTAATAGAGGGCAGCTGGATTCTCATATTTATTTCTGCATTCAATCTATTGTGATATGTGGTTTTGTAGGAATATTGGGCCTCACACAAATATGTAGCTGGAAAAGGATAGTTCCTTACTAAAGTTTAGTTGGGTGTGGAATCCTAAACCATTTCAGTGAGCTTTCATTTTACTCTGAAATAAATGATGTCTCCAATATTCATATTATACTATTGTGAAGGCCATCTCCTGTCATCGTTTCATTCATACATGTCACACTCAGTTCTAGTTCTGGGACTTGGTGCATCTTGTTATTTTCCTCTATTAATATCTCATGCCTTCTTCACTTACCCCTTTCTCAGTTCAGTTCAGTTCAGTCACTCAGTTGTGTCTGACTCTTTGAGACCCCATGAATTGCAGCATGCCAGGCCTCCCTGTCTATCACCAACTGTTGGTGTTCACTCAAACTCATGTCCATCAAGTCGGTGATGCTATCCAGCCATCTCATCCTCTCTTGTCCCCTTTTCCTCCTGCCCCCAATCCCTGCCAGCATCAGAGTCTTTTCCAATGAGTCAACTCTTTGCATGAGGTGGACAAAGTACTGGAGTTTCAGCTTTAGCATCATTCCTTCCAAAGAACACCCAGGGCTGATCTCCTTTAGAATGGACTGGTTGGATCTCCTTGCAGTCCAAGGGACTCTCAAGAGTCTTCTCCAATACCACAGCTCAAAAGCATCAATTCTTTGGTGCTCAGCTTTCTTCACAGTCCAACTTTCACATCCATACATGACCACTGGAAAAACCATAGACGTGACTAGACAGACCTTTGTTGGCAAAGTAATGTCTCTGCTTTTGAATATGCTATCTATGTTAGTCATAACTTTCCTTCCAAGGAGTAAGCGTCTTTTAATTTCATGGCTGCAATCACCATCTGCAGTGATTTTGGAGCCCAAGAAAATAAAGTCTGACACTGTTTCCATAGTTTGCCCATCTGTTTCCCATGAAGTGATGGGACCAGATGCCATGATCTTCGTTTTCTGAATGTTGAGCTTTAAGCCAACGTTTTCACTCTCCTCTTTCACTTTCATCAAGAGATTTTTTAGTTCCTCTTCACTTTCTGCCGTAAGGGTGGTGTCATCTACATATCTGAGGTTATTGATATTTCTCCCGGTAATCTTGACTCTAGCTTGTGCTTCTTCCAGCCCAGCGTTTCTCATGATGTACTCTGCATAGAAGTTAAATAAACAGGATGACAATATACAGCCTTGACGTACTCCTTTTCCTATTTGGAACCAGTCTGTTGTTCCATGTCCAGTTCTAACTGTTGCTTCCTGACCTACATACAGATTTCTCAAGAGGCAGGTCAGCTGGTTTGGTATGTCCATCTCTTTCAGAATTTTCCACAGTTTATTGTGATCCACACAGTCAAAGGCTTTGGCATAGTCAATAAAGCAGAAATAGATGTTTTTCTGGAACTCTCTTGCTTTTTCGATGATCCAGCAGATGTTGGCAATTTGTCAAATGTCTAATTCAGATTCCTTTGTGAAACCCTCTTTTAATATTCTGGACTTTTCTGATATAAACCTCTGTTTGATTTTCTGTAACTCTGTTACTGAAAGTTTACATAACTTCCGTTCTTTCATATTCTATGAAGTATGGTAATAATATTGTTTTTCATTTTTTACAAATGAGGAAACTGCAGCAGAGAAACAGTAAGTAATGCTTAGTAACTTACCCAAAGTCATAAAACTAGTTAGGCATAGGTCCAGGAAAATCAGACTCTACAGTTTATCCTTTTAATCCAAACTTTAAAGGAAGAGGAAGTGAATGTTCTTGGTTTAGAGATTGAATTGTTTGTAGTTTTCTACAAAATTTCTACAGAATTGTTTGTGTTTTCTGCCTGTCATCTTGAGCTTTAAGAAGCACTGACTATTCATTGAGAGTATGTATCTGGACTAACCATTAGCTGATTAACCGTAAGGTATTCTTCAGGTATTTCAGATATTAAAGCTGTTTTAAGTTTACTTGGAATAGGATAATAGGATACTCTTCTCATGATAATCCATTAGAAGGAACTTATCCTTTAAGTTTTAGCAACTAGCTGTGCCATCTTGTGTGTATATGTGTGTTCAGTTGCTTAGTTTTACTTTGTAAATATCATCTTATAGACTTCTATAGAACTTTGTCCTTTTTCCTCAGTACCTTTCCTTTGTCCCTTTGTCCCTGTTCCAGCTT
>SJYQ01018100.1:0-10284 GCA_006410935.1 Redunca redunca
AACACAGAAGGCTGGTAATGAATTTTATCACGTTTCAAAAATCTTTATTAGAGAATTTGACATGCAAAAATATGACATAAATGACTTTATACATTCATATTTTCTCTACACTGGTGGGGGTAGGAATGTTCTGGTAAGAAAAATTTTGCTGAACATTGAGCTATCTTTGTCTTACAAGGAGTAAAAGAGACTAGAGCATTCTATTTCAACATATATTTGGCCCCTTTTCCTTCTCAGGGGGATCTGTATGGCTGTTTTTCCTCAGCAGTCATCTCATAATAAATCAGAAACCATGGTAGGTTCAAGAAAACAATATGTCATCTATTGTAAAGGGAAAGCACAACCAGATTTGCTGGGCCTGGGAGACATAGGCTATAAAAATTGCCAGGATCTGCAAACTCAATATATAAAACTTAAAAAACCTAAAAGTCAATCTTGAATACATGCTTTTCAGACCAAAATCTTTGGCTTTTACATCCTTGCTTTTTGTCACATTTCATCAAATCACTGCTTTACACTGGAACCCATCAGTGTCAGGGTCATATGAAGTAGAGGTGAAGCGTGGCAATGGGGCAAAAGCTGAGACTGCTAGAACCAGGGATGTGTGAAGTTGAAGTTGTAGTTTAGGCCATTGGACCAGCAGTGAGATGGGTGGTCAGATGTCCTGACACAAAGGACATGGACAAAGGTCAGGACAGGCTGTGCTTCAGAAGCCAGCCAGACAAAAAACTAGGAAGATTCAAACGCTAAGACACACAATTCATTATTCTTTCATCATATGAATTAAATAACTCACATTCATTTAACAACATTTGTGGTGTACTCCCTATGACTCAGACTCTGCAACAGGTACCAGGAATTTGAAGACAAAGAAACAGTCCCTTTTTCAAGTGAATTATAGACTCCTGGGAACAACAGACCAGTAAATCCACAAGTAACATGCAGTATGGAAAGGTTACCTATGATTACATATGATGCTAATGGTAGCACGGAAGAGGCTCACCCTGACCAGTGGGAGAGTGCCTTGGAAGGCTTTCTGGAAGGGATTTCTGGACTAGGCAGTGTAGGAAGAATATGGTGGAGTAGGGCAAATGGGTGTTCCAGGAAAAGGAATCAGCAGGTGCAGTGGCACAGGGGCAAGACAGTGCTGAGAGTGTGAGGAACTGTGTGGCAGTATAATTGACCAGATGGAGCTCACAGGGAAGGGAGGAGACTGGAGAGAGGTCCTTAGATAAGGACTACCATGAAAAGCCTTTATGCTATGCTAAGGAGCTTAGATTAATTTCATCTTGAGGTGGCATGATGGGGCAACACTGGAGTGTTTAAAGCTGAGAAACAGCAACCACCACGGGGGCAAGACAGTAGGAAATAGGCTAGAAAATTATCATCCAGGTAACAAATTATGAAGTCCTAAACCAAAGCTGGCAATAAGGATGAAGAGGGGGACAAATCTAAGAGTTTAAGGAAGCGGTGGCAGACTGAACAGGGTAAGTAAAGGGAGGGAGTAGGCTTGGATGTATGCCAGATTTCTAGCTTGGCTAACCAAGGTCAGGAATAAAAGTGGAGGATCCGGTTAAGAACGGGTGTGGGAGGCAGGCAGGAGGCCAGATGTCAAGTTCAGTTGGGACATTTTGAGGCACCCATAGGACATCCAATTGGAGGGGTCCAGTAGGCAATTAGAGCCATGGATCTGAACTTCAGAGGATGTGTTTTGGTCAGACACGAAATTTGGGTACAGCTGTAGGTTGAAGCTGTGCAGTATAGAGATTGCTCAGGCAAACAAGTGGAGTAAGCAGTGAAAAAATTCAAGGTAGAGTCATGGGAAACAGCAACCAGGGGCAGGTAAGAGATCGATAAGAAGAAACTGGAATGGTCAAGACAGACCTGGGAGGGGCAGAGCTACAAAAGCCAAGGGAAAAGAGGCTCTGAGAAGGGGGAGTGGGCCACACCATCCAGTCTTCAAAGAAGGAAGGGAAGCAAGATGTGCATTGGATTTGGCCACTGAGAGATCATGGGGGGCCTCGGCAGCCCTGATTTCAATGAAGAGGTGGATCTACAAAGCCAGATCACAGGAGTTAAGGAGTGAATGATAGGCGAGTAAAGTGAGTGAGTGAAAAGTCGCTCAGACATGTCCAACTGTTTGCAACCCCATGGACTGTATAGTCCTGAATTCTCCAGGCCAAATACTGGAGTGGGTAGCCTTTCCCTTCTTCAGGGAATCTTCCCAACCCAGGGATTGAACCCAGGTCTCCCACATTGCAGGCGGATTCTTTATCAGCTGAGCCACCAGGGAACCCCAAGAATACTGGAGTGGGTAGACTATCCCTTCACCAGCGGATCTTCCCGACCCAGGAACTGAACCAGGGTCTAGGGGCTTCCCTGGTGGCTCAGTGGGTAAAGCGTCTGCCTGCAATGTGGGAGACCCAGGTTTGATCCCTGGGTCAGGAAGATCCCCTGGAGAAGGAAATGGCACCCCACTCCAGTACTCCTGCCTGGAAAATCCCATGGACTGAGAAGCTTGGTAGGCTACAGTCCATGGGGTCACAAAGAGTCGGACACGACTGAGCGACTTTCCCCTTCCCCTCCTGCATTGCAGGCAGATTCTTGACCAACTGAGCTATGAGGGAAGCCTTCCTAAAACCCAGGCTTTCAGAAACCAGGAGAACATAAATTTTTAAAGGGCCAAACAAAGCAGAGGAAAGTGGTTCGAGGCACTAGCCTTCTGAGGCCTCGGTTCAGGAGGTTTCTTCCTATGTTAGAGGGAGTGTGGGGATTTGTGTTGGGACCCACAGAAGAGGAGAGGTGATCTCTGACAATGTTAGCCTTGGCCTGAGATTTCCAGGCCCATTTGGTTCAGTGAAGGAAGGCCAGACAGGGCTAAAACCTTTTCAGCATGAGCAGCATATGCAGAAAGCACCTGGATTTTGGAGCAGACATCCTGGTTCTGTGTGTTGACTGTACAAGCTTAAACCTTTCACATACCTGCCCATCTCAGAGTCAAGTGAGTTAAATGAAGTACATTTATGGTAAGAAAACTATGTCCTAACTTCTTCTGAGGGCAGAACACAACTAAAATTCTGAGATTCCAAATTACGATCCATAATTGGCTTTCTTCACTTTTCTCTTGCATTTGAACACCTCGTTCCTTCTCATGGCTTTAACCACCATTTCCATGCTGCCAATTCCCAAAGACTAGTCCTCACTTCTCATCGATAGGGCCACATGCTGGTCCTGATTTTCCTTCGGATCTCCTGCTCTCACTGAACATTGTACCTTGTCCAACATTGACATCTTCATTCAAACTTGTTAGCCTTCTCAAATTCCTTGTTTTTGTCAGGGGGTTCGCATTCTTCCTACCTCCCAAGCTAGGAATCTGCGTACTGTCTGTGAGATTTATAGTGCCAGTCAGGGTCCTGGCAAGAAAGAGATGACTTACTCCAATGGAGGAACTGAGGAGGGTTTAGGAAGGTATTATTTTATAACCAATTAAGGCACACAAAGGATCTCATGGAAGGAACAGTGGGGCAGAGGGATGGAGGAAGAACAGATAAAGGTGCATGAGGAGGGTAGCGGTAGTTACAGGAGTAGCTGGCAAGCTCTGTGGCTTTTGGTAGAGACACAGCCAATCCATCATAATACAGGCAGGAGGAAATCAAGGAAATAAAGACCCTACCTCATCCTTCTTCAATTCCTCTCTCCTGCAGTTGCCTTCCATTGACTAAAACCAACCAAAGCCAAGGGCACTGGAGTCTGTTGGTATACTCCACTGAAGGCCAGCCTCCTGGCTGGGGCACAGAGAAAGATGGAGGATAGATCTGGAGGAAAATGGAAAACATGTACCACTCTTGCCATTTTTAATGCCCTTTGGCCAATTTGCTTCTAAACTTGTTTATTTAATAATAGTAAGAGTAATAATGAAGATGATCGTTACCATCTATTGAGTGTGTACCATGCTCCTGGTGCTAAGCAATATCTCATTTAATTTTCACAATATGAGGTGAGGGCTATTATGCTCTCAAATGCAAAAACTGAAGCTTAGAGTTCAAGGTGACTGAAATACAATTAGTAGGTAACAATCTGAACTTGAACTCTGGTGTTTCTGATTCTCTAACCCCACGATGCAGCATTTTAACCTTTGGTAATATCTCTCCAATTCATCCTTTCCTCTCCATTTTCTCTGATACTGCCTGGTCCAAGCCCTCTTGAGCATCCTTTAAGCTGAGTTAAGTCTCACTTCTTCCATTGAACCATGGCAAAGTATTCTATTCCACAGTCTCTATTCCCAACTGGAATAAAATCTCTGAGCCAAGAGACTGTGCCTGATACAACTTTTGTGTCTCTCACACTCTGGGCACAGGACTAAACATGGGCAGTGCTCAGGGAATGCTTAGCGACTGGGGCTGCACAGCTGTAGCCTCTATACATCAAGACCCTGACCTGCACAGTTTAAATATTCATCTGCATGAGCTACATCTGGAGGACTTACTCAAAGCTTCTGGCTAAATTTCCTGATATTCCTGCTCCATCACATCCTCCAAGCCATTCAATCCCAGGCCCTTTAACTTCAATTTTTTAAAATTGGATTATTAATTTATTTTTTATTATCATTGCTTTACAAAGCTGTGTTAGTTTCTGGAGTACAATGAAGTGCATCAGCTATATGTATACACATATCTCCTCCCTCTTGAAGTGGTTAAATAGGAGATGGAAAGAGTGAACATCAACATTCTAGGAATCAGTGAACTAAAATGGACTGGAATGAGTGAATTTAACTCAGATGACCATTATATCTACTACTGTGGGCAGGAATCCCTTAGAAGAAATGGAGTAGCCATCATGGTCAACAAAAGAGTCCAAAATGCTGTACTTGGATGCAATCTCAAAAATAACAGAATAATCTCTGTTCACTTCCAAGGCAAACCATTCAATATCATGGTAATCCAAGACTATGCTCTGACCAGTAATGCTGAAGAAGCTGAAGCTGAACAGTTCTATGAAGACCTACAAGACCTTCTAGAACTAATACTCAAAAAAGATGTCCTTTTCATTATAGGGGACTGGAATACAAAAGTAGGAAGTCAAGAAACCCCTGGAGTAACAGGCAAATTTGTCCTTGGAGTACAGAATGAAGCAGGGCAAAGGCTAATAGAGTTTTGCCAAGAGAACGCACTGGTCATAGCAAAAACCCTCTTTCAACAACACAAGAGAAGACTCTACACATGGACGTCACCAGATGATCAACACCAAAATCAGACTGATTATATTCTTTGCAGCCAAAGATAGAGAAGCGCTATACAGTCACCAAAAACAAGACCGGAAGCTGACTGTGTCTCAGATCATGAACTCCTTATTGCCAAATTCAGACTTAAATTGAAGAAAGAAGGAAAAACCACTAGACCATTCAGGTATGACCTAAATCAAATCCCTTACAATTATACAGTGGGAGTGAGAAATAGATTTAAGGGACTAGATCTGATAGATAGAGTGTCTGATGAAATATAGAAGAAGTTTGTGACTTTGTACAGGAGACAAGGATCAAGACCATCCCCAAGAAAAAGAAATGCAAAAAGCAAAATGGCTGTCTGAGTAGGCCTTACAAATAGCTGAGAAAAGAAGAGAAGCAAAAAGCAAAGAAGAAAGGGAAAGATACCCATTTGAATGCAGAGTTCCAAAGAACAGCAAGGAGAGATAAGAAAGACTTCTTCAGTGATAAGTGCAAAGAAATAGAGGAAAACAATAGAATGAGAAAGACTAGAGATCTCTTCAAGAAAATTAGAGATACCATGGGAACATTTCATGCAAAAAATGGGCTTAATAAAGGACAGAAATTGTATGGACCTAGCAGAAGCAGAAGATATCAAGATGGCAAGAATACACAGAAGAACTGTACAGAAAAAAGATCTTCATGACCCAGATAATCATGGTGGTATGATCATTCACATAGAGCCAGACATCCTGGATTGTGAAGTGAAATGGGCCTTAGGAAGTATCACTACAAACAAAGCTAGTGGAGGTGATGGAATTCCAGCTGAGCTATTTCAAATCCTAAATGATGATGCTGTGAAAGTGCTGCACTCAATATGCCAGCAAATTTGGAAAACTCAGCAGTGGCCACAGGACTGGAAAAGGTCAGTTTTCATTCCAATCCCCAAAATAGGCAATGCCAAAGAATGCTCAAACTACTGCACTTTTGCACTCATCTCACACGCTTGTAAAGTAATGCTCAAAATTCTCCAAGCCAGGCTTCAACAGTACATGAACCATGAACTTCCAGATGTTCAAGCTGGTTTTAGAAAAGGCAGAGGGACAAGAAATCAAATTGCCAACATCCGCTGGATCATGGAAAAAGCAAGAGAGTTCCAGAAAAACATCTATTTCTGCTTTCTTCACTATGCCAGAGCCTTTGACTGTGTGGATCACAATAAACTGTGGACAATTCTGAAAGAGATGGGAATACCAGACCAACTGACCTGCCTCTTGAGAAATCTGTATGCAGGTCAGGAAGCAGCAGTTAGAACTGGACATGGAACAACATACTGGTTCCAAATAGGAAAAGGAGTACATCAAGGCTGTATATTGTCACCCTGCTTATTTAACTTATATGCAGAGTACATCATGAGAAATGCTGGCTGGAAGAAGCACAAGCTGGAATCAAGATTGCCAGGAGAAATGTCAATAACCTCAGATACATAGATGACACCACCATTATGTCAGAAAGCAAGGAACTAAAGAGCCTCTTGATGAAAGTGAAAGAGGAGAGTGAAAAAGTTGGCTTAAAGCTCAACATTCAGAAAACTAAGATCATGGCATCTGGTCCCATCACTTCATGGCAGATAGATGGGGAAACAGTGGAAACAGTGGCTGACTTTATTTTGGGGTGCTCCAAAATCACTGCAGATGGCTTTGCAGCAATGAAATGAAAAGACGCTTACTCCTTGGAAGGAAAGTTATGACCAACGTAGACAGCATATTAAAAAGCGGAGACACTACTTTGCCAGCAAAGGTCCATCTAGTCAAGGCTTTGGTTTTTCCAGTAGTCATGTATGGATGTGAGAGTTGGACTAAAGAAAGCTGAGCACCAAAGAACTGATGTTTTTGAACTGTGGTGTTGGAGAAGACTCAAAGAGATCAAACCAGTCCATCCTAAGGGAAATCAGTCCTGAATATTCACTGGAAGGACTGATGTTGAGGCTGAAACTCCAATACTTTGGCCACCTGATGTGAAGAACTGACTCAATTGAAAAGACCCTGATTCTGGGAAAGATTGAAGGCGGGAGAAGAAGGGGACAACAGAGAATGAGATGGCTGGATGGCATCACCGACTCAGTGGACATGAGTCTGAGTAAACTCCTGGAGTTGGTGATGGACAGGAAGGCCTGGCGTGCTGCAGTCCATGGGGTTGCAGAGTCAGACATGACTGAGTAACTGAATGAACTGAACCTCCCTCTTCGACCTTCCTCCCACTGCCCCACCACATCGCACCCAACTAGCTCATCACAAAACACTGAGCTGAGCTCTCTGTGATATACAGTAGCTTCCCAGGAGCAATCTGTTTTACACATGGCAGTTCACACGTCAATCCCAATCTCCCAGTTCATCTCTCTGTCATATCCACATCTTCATTCTCTAATTCTGTGTCTCTATTCCTGCCCTGCAGGTAGGTTCGTCTGCACCATTTTTCTAGATTCCACATACACGCATCAATATTTGTTTTTCTGACATACTTCATTCTGTATGACAGATTCTAGGTCCATCCACATCTCTGCAAATGACCCAACTTATTCCTTTTTATGGTCGAGTAATATTCTATTATTAATATGCATCATATCTTCTTTATCTATTCATTGGTTGATGGACATTTAGGTTGCTTCCATGTCCTGGCTATTATAAAGAGTGCTGCAGTGAACACTGGAGTGCACGTGTCTTTTTGAATTATGGTTTTCTCAGGATTTAAGCCCAGTCATGGGGTTGCTGTGTCATATGGTAGCTCTAGCTTTAGTTTTTCAATGAACTGCCATACTATTCTCCATAGTGGCTGTGTCAGTCTGCATTCCTATCAAGAGGGTTTCCTTTTCTCCACCCTTCTCAAGCATTTATGGTTTCTAAGTTCTATGTGGCTTCTGACATATTTTCTAGAGCTTCAATTTCCTCCTCTATAAAACTGGGATAATAAACCTACTTTGTGACATTTACAACACTGATAGTGGATTAAATAAGATAATGAATGGAAAAGTGCTCTATACGTTAAAAATTATTCTACAAATATGTAGGATTATTAACATCCCATTAACAAAATTCAAAGGCCTCTGAGTGGGTGCTAGGAGCGAAATCAGAAGTCACCATAAGTCTCAGCTATGTGCTGTGAGGGTGTTGTAAATGTTAAGATGCTCTTGGGTTGTCTGTATTTTAGATGTCAGACTCTGAAACAAAACAATTGCCAGGAGAAGGATGGTGGCTTCATTTTAACACTCCTGTAGGGTACACTCTCATTATGTTTTGGAGAAAAAACTACTACTACACACATGGGCTTACACGTGAATGATTCCAGCGTGTCACTGCTACAGGTCCTGGAGAAACTGCAGGGACGCCTCGAACTGCTGGAGCAGGAGTTTCTGGCCAACAAGGAGAAGCACCTGACATTGAAGGAGCAAGTCCCCAAGCACAAATGCCCAGCCGTCAAGGACTTTGATCCAGAAAGGTAGGGCAGGCTTCACCTCTGTGGGGTGAAGTGTCACAGGTGAGCTCCTTCAGGAGGGATTCTGCTGGGGCTGCTGGCCTAGCGCATGGAGAGCTACTGGTCTAGGGTCAGCAGAAACTGTCACCGTTGATCTAGTGTCACTCCATGCAGCAAGCAGTATGAAATTCCTGCTCTGTGTGCAGTCCTGTGGGGGGAGCTGACCCAGATGGAGTGTCCCAAATGAACAGTTGTCCCCTGGAGGAGACATTGCCACTGCCTTGCATTTTGCTGGATGTCATGATCATTGGTCCTGAGACCCAGAAGAGCACAAGGAAACAGCAGAAATGCTCATCTGCTAAGCCCAGAGGACCCTCTCCTCTCCAGGTTCCCCCCGCCCTGCCCTCTCCTTTAAGCCCATCTCATTCCTGCCTTTATTTCCCCTGCCTAACTCTTTTCTGTCCCTCTTTTCCCTTATCCATAGACAATACCCAAGGGATAGCAGGCAGGAAAGAATCACTGTTAGGTTGGTTAATGTTGGGTTGAGGGACCCACAAATCCTGATAAAGGCAAAATGTTAAAACTTGAAGTCAAATGATTCCTGAATTAATTCACATTAGAAACTTGAGCACACAAGCATACTGAGGATTTCAGCTGGCCATTTTGATGGCCCCATGCTCTGCTCTCTCCAATCCAAATAATTTTGAAAGATATATTCTAGGACTCAAGGCTAGGGTTGGGTCCACGTAATTTCCTGGTACGAATCTAAAGAACTCATTTAGTAGGCTTCGTATTTGTAAATTCAGCTCTTTCTATTCATAGTATTTTAACACAAATTCATTCTTGATGCCAAAATATTTTAATGGCTTATATTTTGGCACTAGTGTCCTGACGTAATTTTCCCAAAGTACAGTCTTACTTCTTCAAAATGAATGACATCTCTGTCTATGGTTATTTCAATACTGAGTAATTAGACAGCAAAGATGTGGTTTTAATATTTATTTTCCCCCCCCAAAGGCTTTTTTTCTCTTGGAAAAAAAGATCTCCACATCATTTCACTATTTGTTTAAAAACTAATAGAGTGAGGATATTTATTTTCCAAGAAATCCCACTTGTTTTGGCAGTCATTTTAAAGACAGGCCTCTGTGCACATTAAGACCAAAACTATGCAAGGCCTTATTTATATCCTAGTTACACCCACACTGTGCCTGGCCCTGGTATAAATCAAAAGTGTTTCAACTGCAGTTATATCCCATATACAGGAAAAGCTTTCAACACTGGGGCAAGAAAAAGACTTGGCCTCTCCTAAACTCCCCTCAGAGGAAGCCAAGCATGGTCAGCTTCTCTTGTTCTCAGACAGGCAAAAGGCAGAACCCAGTCCAACCCTCAAGGTCTTGCCATGTTGAGAACCTTCTAAATGATGGCTACAAAGGCCACTGTCAACGGCTTTCTGCAAGAGAAAGAATCTGCAAATTAATGGACACACTGCTTAAGTCAGCTATTGTGTGTTTATTCAGTTCAATTCAGTCGCTCAGTCGTGTCCAACTCTTTGCGACCCCATGAACCGCAGCACACCAGGCCTCCCTGTCCATCACCAACTCCTGGAGGCC
>SJYQ01018114.1:0-26867 GCA_006410935.1 Redunca redunca
GTCTAGCATTTGGGTGCTTCACTAGACCAAGTTGGATGATAAATTAGTCCATATGACCTTTAGAGTGTTTTTCAGCCCTACAACTTCATACTCTACGGAGTAAGAAAGGTATCTCCACCTAAGTTCATTGGCCCATCCATTAACTAAAGGTGCTGGTGTTACCTTGTGGGGTACATGCAGGAGTGTGAATGAAACTTCTTGGTTTGGCACAATGCCTTCATTTCCTGCAAATGTCCCTCTGCTGGCCATGTCTTCCCCATGTCTGTGCAGAAACAGAACCATATAGCTAAATAATTCTGATAGAATTCTGTCTTTAGAAATGCCAGTCATAACAGCTCTTCTGGTGGAAATATAGCACTCCAGCAGAAGTGAATGCCACCAATATTGCCAACCAGTGTTTGCTTAGTTTAACTCTGGCACAGTCTAAGTTGATGTGGCTATTGAGTTTGGATATTAAATCAGTTTGGTATCAAGTCTTAGGAAAATGAAAAGAAGAATCAACTTAGAATACATACTCTGGGCTGAACACTTTCCATTTATTCCTTACTACAACCCTGAGAGGCATGTGCCATCATCCTCATGTTACAGGTGAGGAAACTAAGGCCTAGTGGAAATGATTTGGTAGGGTGTAAAGTAGCTAACAAGTGTCAAAATAAGCATTGGAATTCAGATGCTACTTGACTTCTAAAGCCAATATTTTTCCTACAGTATCACATGAGCAGTACAATATACTGGTCAGTTCCAATGAGGTGGATGAAACTGGAGCTGATTATACAGAGTGAAGTAAGCCAGAAAGAAAAACACCAATACAGTATACTAACACATATATATGGAATTTAGAAAGATGGTAATGATAACCCTGTATGCGAGACAGCAAAAGAGACGCAGATGTACAGAACAGAATTTTTGACTCTGTGGGAGAGGGAGAGGGCGGGATGATTTGGGAGAATGGCATTGAAACATGTATAATATCATATATGAAATGAATCACCAGTCTAGGTTCGATGCAAGATACAGGATGCTTGGGGCTGGTGCACTGGGATAACCCAGAGGGATAGTATGGGGAGGGAGGTGGGAAGGGGGGTTCAGGAGTGGGAACTTATGTACACCCGTGGCGGATTCATGTTGATGTATGGCAAAACCAATACAGTATTGTAAAGTAAAAAAATAAAATAAAATAAAAAGTTAAAACACAAAAAAAAACAAAACACCTCAGAANAAAAAAAAAACACCTCAGAATTAAGAACTTGGTTTTGAATCCTCGTTCCTCCATATCTTAGCTATATGACCATGAGCAAGTCAAGTATAACCTTTCTGGGTCTCAATAGTATCTACCTCATAGTATTGTTGTAGGATTAAATGCATTAATATTTGTAAAGCACTGAGAAGAGTGTCTGACACAGAGTCAATGTCGTATATTTTTAAAATATAGAGCCATTTCTATTCCATTAAAATCTCTTGATTCTTCCATTCTTGGGCCTGGAGAAGAAAAGAAAAGAAAGGAACTAGATCAGTAAGCAGACTCTCCCAGAAGAAAATCAGCTTTTCTCCTAAACCTGGAGAAAGGCTAAGGCTAATGGCTGAACTAGAGAGACCCAATCTGAAAAGCTTGAGAGAAAGTATGTGGCTTCTCTGTCTTGTGAATTTTTGTGCCCACCCTCCCTTGTTCTCTCACTGCAGCTTGATGTTGGTTAGCTAGCTCTCTCTGACCTCTGTTTTACCTTCATATCTGAAAACGGCTGCTGAGATGATAGCAAGAATGGAGATAATCATCTGGAGGATTGGAACTTTGACTGTAGATTATGAAAGCAGGGCTTGAGAATCATAACACTCTCTGGCTCAAAAAAACCCCCAGAAACTTACACATGTTGCAGATTCCTTCACACTAGAGTCAAATTAGCAAGGGAAAAAGAAAGTTCCATGGCCATACCTTCTTGACCCAGAACTGATAAAGATATATATCATTCATAGATGTGTATATGTCTATGAATACCTTAGGGTTTCCTGGAAATCTGGGCTGGGAAGGGAGGAAAGTATGATCACTTACCACTGAAAACCCTTCTGTGAGTGAGGTAAAGCTGATGGTCACTAGAGAGACTCACTGCCCTGTACAGGCATGATTTCAATCATTATGGTCTGGGTATTGGTTATTACTCTTTGCTTAATCAAGGATCATGCACTCCTGAATATGATTTGTGGAGCTTCTTTATTCTCTAAGGCTGCCAGCAACCTAATGCTTCTGACTGATTGAATGCACACCTAAATGCCCAATAGTTACATTGCAAAGGGAGAAAAGTACTATTTCTTGTTTTAGACACACCTGCGGGCAAATCCTAGGACCACCAATTAATATCTGTGTGATCTAAGGTAAGTAATTTAAACTTAGAGCTTCAGTTTTTTTCATATCTAAAATTAAGATAATACTATCTTTCCCGTGAATGTTGTGAAAGTGAAGTCGCAACCCCATGGACAGTAGCCTGCACCAAGCTCCTCCATCCATGGGATTTTTCCAGGCAAGAGTACTGGAGTGGGTTGCCATTGCCTTCTCCAGGGAATCTTCCCGACCCAGGGATCGAACCCAGGTCTCCTGCATGTAGATAGACGCTTTACCATCTGAGCCACCAGGAAAGTCCATGACTATTGTGAGGAGTATATAAAAAGTTTAAAAGTTTTAGCAGAGGATCTTTCCCTCCCCCATTGCCCAGTTCTTTCTCTCAGCTCCCAATCAGCATCCTAAAACTTTCAGGGCTTTGAAAATGTAATTTAATTCTATAAATTCAAAGCCCCTCCTTCCCACTAACTAAGCTCCATAATCCCTTCTCATTTAGAATTGCTAGGCCTTACATGGATCTGAGGCACACTCATTAATGCTTCAGTTAGCCCCATGATTATTTCACCTCCTTAGGGCTATTGAATGCAGTTGATATGGCCACATCTAGCAGTGCCTCTCACTTATTAATAAGAGATTTATATATTTGTTACAATTTTATGGCAGATGGTTATAAAGTATCTTGAGCAAGGGGTGCTTTGTCTAATTCACACGAAGTCTCCATACAAGCTATAAGTGGTCCTTCACCTTTCCTATCACAACTTGCTTCAGGTTCTGGCCACAACCTTATTTACTCTTTCCTTGCTCCATCTCCAGCTTCACAGAAATAGCAATGAAAAGTTCTTTCTCGAAAACTGGTTCAACTCTAGGTACTGGAGTCTTCTATGTTAGAGAATGTTTTAATAATGAAAATATGCTTTGCATAGGCTTAGGAGTCTATTCTTATCTAGGCTTTTACCTTTTGTTCTCTATGAAACTTTGAGCAAGTAACAATCTTTCTGTATTTCAAGTCTTTATAGGTAAAATGGAACTAAAATGAGGTGGTTAAAAGGCTCAAATGAGACAATGTATAGAAAATGTATGCAATGTGCATGTCAAATTGTAGTACATTTTTTAACCCAATTACCATCCTAACTCCTTTGCCAGATCTACTGGGAAGGCTCAAGGATTCAGGCCTCTCCTAGCTATGCTTGACACACAATAAAACAAGTTTATTTCCTTCCCTTGGTCCCAGGGGACACCCAGTTCCATTATGGGGCTTGTTTCAACTCCCCAGGCTCTGAATTCTAGAAGGACAAATTATGCAAAGGTTCTGGATCAGATTCTTATAAACTGTTCACTTGTGGTCAGGATTAAGTCCGTTTTCCTCTTTGCCACAGTGAAACCAGTTTGGCTACTTAGCTTCCTATGTTTCTTTCCCAGAGCTCTTCAAATTCATTGAAAGAATCTTTACACCCATATCCAAAGGTATTTTGTGATGTCTTATTCACTTCAGGGAAAATAATGTGATTTCTTGCTGGATATGAATGTACCCTGGACAGCCAAGAGGCAAGATTAATTTCTAATTAAGTGTGAAACCAGCTGGCAGCAGGATAGTGCTTTTCTTCTATATCTCCTTCAAGACCTACCCACTTGCTCACTGAAGACATTTGAGGAAACACAATAAGCACTATTGTAATGACAATAAGAGTGAAAAATGTAGAGAAACAGAGAGTAAGCAATGTGGGAAAAACAGCTGTTCCCCAGAAGAGGGGTCTTCATGAGGGTGAAGGTACCTAAGTCACATAACCAAGAGTTTAACGGCCATAGCAGGAAGGAGTCTCTATTCCTCAAGTCATGGGAATGCTTCAGGAATGTTTCATAGACCTGACTGTTGGAAACTGCACAGGGCAGAGTAGTGGGCCTGGATTATTGACATGAAACTCCTGCATAAGAGAATAAGTATTTTGGGGAAACTGAACCATGCATGAGGACAGGTTCCACAGGGTGATGGGGATCAGGGTGGCTAGGTATAGGGCTAATGAACATGACTGTTTCCAGACAATCATTTCACCTTAATGAAGAATTCAAGAATCAAGTGATAGATAGTTAACATTTGGGAAGATTTTGAATGGCAGAGCATGTTCCACTAGCCCTGAATAGGTATAGAGAAGAATCCATTCTTATATAGCAACTAAGGCAGCCACTGCTATTGTTGTTGTTGTTGCTGCTGCTGCTGCTGCTACTACTACCACCACTGGTTAATATTAATTGAGCATTATTTAAGGGCCAACCATGGTTATTTTGATAAAGTAACTTGCCAATGGTGATTGAGGCATGAATATGGATAATGGTGTTTGAGTTCCTTTCAGGGGGTTTAGAGGTCAGGGCTAGCAAAGGAGACATGGAGAAGAGGATCTCAACTTCTACTGAGTCCCTCTAGATCTCAAGCTCAGAAAGGAGACAGAATTATGAGTATTAAGGGATGGTAGCTGGGGTGGAGAAGAGGTGAGTGACAGGACTGAGGTTGTCCATACCCTACCTACCTCACATCATGATAGCTCTGGAAATTACACTAGAGTGGCACCTGCCAGCATCATGGTACCTAGATGGAAATAATTGAGGAAGTAGAAATAAGAGGAATAAATCCAGGGCTGACAATATGGGTGGAAACTTAGTACCCATAGTCTTGTCAAATGCTGGGAAATGTAAGGTACAGTGAAAGTCATTGTGTAGCCCTGTTCTCCAGAATCAGGAAAACTCTTTGTTGCAGCCTTAATTTCAGGTAATTTTGGGGGGCATGCTCAGGGCCTGGGTCTTCAAGAAATGGGCTTCATAGAGTTTCAGAGGAAATGATACAACTTGAATGCACACCACAACAGGGAGGCCCACCTGTCTCATGGGGAATCAGTGGAAATAGTACTCTGCAGATAGTATTCCTGGGGCTGCCCCATCTTTAAAAAAAAAACAAAAAAAAAAAACAAAAAACAAATTATTTTAATTGGAGAATAATTACTTTACAATATTGTGATGGTTCTTGCCATACATCGACATGAATCAGCCATGGGTGCACATGTGTACCCCCATCCTGAAGCCTGCTCCCACCTCCCTCCCCACCCAATCCCTCTGGGTTGTCCCAGAGCACTGGTTTTGAGTGCCCTGCTTCATGCATGCAACTTGCAACTGGTTATCTATTCTGCATATGGTAATATAAAAGTTTCAATGCTATTCTCTCAAATCATCCTACCATTGCTTTCTCCCACAGAGTCCAAAAGTCTATTCTTTATATCTTTGTCTCTTTTGCTGCCTTGCATGTGGTAACGGTTCATCTGTTTTTAAAAAAGATTATTTTTGCTGTACTGGGTATTTGTTGCTGGGAAGGTTTTTCCTTAGTTGTGGTGAACAGGGACAACTCTCTAGTTGCAGTACACAGGACTCTCATTGTGGTGGCCTTTCTTGTTGTGAAGCACAGGCTATAGTGAGTGCAGCCTTTAGTAGCTGTGGTGCATGGGCTCAGTAGTTGTGGTGCATAGGCTTAGTTGATCTGTGGCATGTAGGATCTTCCCAGATCAGGGATTGAACCCATGTCTCCTTCATTTGCAGGTGGATTCTTTGCCACTGAGCTAACAAGGAAGTCCCTGGACCAACCCACCTAGACCCCACCTACCTGGACTGACACGCTCCTTTTCTTCCAGTCTTTGAGAAAATGTTGGGCACCTTCACTTTGCACTCCATAGGCTCCATGTGTGCGTGCATGCTCATTTGCTTCAGTTGTGTCCAACTCTTTGTGACCCTATGGACTGTAGCCTGCCAGGCTCCTCTGTCCACGGGATTCTCCAGGCAAGAATACTAGAGTGGGTTGCCATGCCCTCCTCCAGGGATCTTCCTGGCCCAGGGATTGAACCTGCATCTACTGCATTGCAGAAAGATTCTTTACTGCTGAGCCAATGGAAAAGCCCCTCATTGACCCCAAAAAACACAGCAAGTCTCTGACTCCTTCAGGATACTCAGCTGTGCTGACTTGGGTTATCAGAATGCCAGGGCTCTGAGGGCAAGCTTAGAGCATCAAAGGTGCAAGGGACATTAATTTGACTTTTACGTCTCCTCTAGGAGAATTTTCTCGTCTTGTAGAAGACACAAGGACTTAGTTAAGGGAATGGTCTCAGTTTGTGGGCTTCCCAGGTGGCTCTAATGGTAAAGAAACCACCTGCCGCTGCAGGAGATGTAAGTGATGTGGGTTTGATCCCTGGGTTGGGAAGATTCTCCAGTATTCTTGCCTGGAGAATCCCATGGACAGAGGAGCCTGACAGGCTACAGTCCATAGGGTTGCATAGAGTCGGACATGAGTGAAGCAACTCAGCACACATGCACAAAGTCTGAATTTGAATCCTGAATTCACCCTTTTCTGGCTTAGGGAATGCGAGCAAATTATGTAGCTATTCTGTGCCTCAGTTTTCTCACCTGTAAAATGAGGCTAATGCCAGTACTTACCTCATAGGAATATTATCTGGACAAATTCAGTAAACTCGTGCAAAGTACTAAGGCTCACATTTGGCATATAGCAGATGGTGGCTCACACAGTAATGAATCTGCCTGCAATGCAGGAGACCTGCATTGGGTTAGGAAGAGCCCTTGGAGAAGTGAATGTCTCCCCACTCCAGTATTCTTGCTTGAGGAATTCCATGGACAAAGGAGCCTGATGGGCTACTAAGTTTGTCATCATTTGTTACAGCAGCAATAGAAAATTAATACAGTGGTTTTGTGCCTCACTTTGTACATGTCAAATGAGGGCTTAATACCTTGTCTTACCTACTTTATGGGTCTGAGAACAAAATGATGGGCGTAAGTGTGCTCTGCAGAGTTACAAGTTATAAAGCTGTTAGTATATTCTCCAGTAGGGAAAAAAATGATCTGTTTTGAAACAACTGAATTAAAGCAATTAAAAGCTTAGAGCTGCTGACATTTCCCAGGAGAAGTGCTGAGGGTTTGGAGGGCTGCTTCTCTCCTAGAGAAGTAGTGCAGTATAGGTGAAATCAGAAAACCTAGGTACAAGTCTATTTCCTACTTGTGTGACCTTGGGCAAGTTATGTTATCTCTCTGAGCCTCAATAAAGAAATGAGTGTGAATATGTGATGGAAGCAAAGTACTCAGTGGAAGGCATATTCATCCTTTCCAGTGTGTGCCTTACTGCTGGAAGCAGAGATCTTGATTCTGGTAAACTAGTCACCCAAAGAAAGTAGAGTTGAAATGCCCTTGGGGTGGTACACTGAGCACCTGTTTTTTGCCATTGGCTTTGGCATGTGACCTTAGATCAGTTCCTTCTCCTCTCTGAGTCTGTTTCTCCATTTTAAGAGGTTAGATTATAACTAGTTGTTTTCAGCTAATGAGCATCAGAATCACCTGGAGAGATGCCAGCTGGAGGATGAACAAGAGTCTTCTCTTTTTCACAAGTCTCTCCTACCCCGAATAAACTACTCCCCCGAAATCCCAAATTAGAGGAGTTTTATTAAATTTTGTTAAGTATGCCCTATTCAGGATATAAGAGTTGATTTCCAAGTATGTGGTTTGAAGCAGCTGGTTCTCAAAGGAATATGGATACCTTGGTTATACATTAAAATACTTGCCAATTTCAAATCAGTTAACTAGAGTCATGCTCCTCCCAGTTTCTTGCAATTTCCATTAACGTAGCTTTGTCATGACTGTGGTATTTCCTCTCAGAATACTCCTTCTCATGTGAACCAAGATACTAATCTCTAGGCAGACAAAACCCGGTAGAATTGTCCAAGCTTTCAATACAAGGTTGACTGTAGTTAAAACCCACAGCTGAGAATAACTGAATGTCAAAACTGAAAATACCTTTTGAGACCACCTGGTTCAAAGGCAGATAATTTAGGGAAGATTTGCTCAGCATTACAAACAGGCAGTGAGGAGTGAGTCTGGACCCCCAACACTTCTGAATGAACTCTTTAAAATGCTCCATGTTGCCTTTCTACTGCTTTTAATGCTCAGAGATTTGAAATGCGGGTAACTTTCAGTCTTAAGGTGGTTTCACTATTCTTTGAAGTAGAAAAACTTCATTTATATTTCATCAAAGTATAAGACCATATACAAAGCAATGTAAGAAGCAAGCATCTATGGACATAATCTTTGTAAACATTTCCAACATACCAGATTGGTCTTATCTACCATTTTTGGTCTTTACCTCACCAAGATATCTCCTTCCTCAACCTACTTTGGCTTACAATCTGTGCCTCTCAAATTTTAATGTGCATAGTTATCTACTGGATATCTTATTAAAATACAACTTCTGATTTCAGATGTCTGGGAGGGGGCCCAGGAATCTGTATTTCTCATAAGCTCCCAGGTAATACTGATGCTGAGGCTGATTATGGACCATATTTTAAGTAGCAAGACTTGCAGATGTTGTTAGTCTCATTTCTAAACATCATCTCCACCTACTGTCAGAATTCCTTTACCACTTATAGTGTGCTATATTAGAAACATGATTGCTCCTGTAGCTTCTAGTGCTGGGTTTTTAATCAATCCCTAACTGTATGACATTGGGCAAATTATTTCTCATCTTCCTGAGTCTCAAGTTTTCTTATCTATAGAATGGGGCTATCACTTTCACACAGTGATGTTGTGAGGCCTTAAGGAATAACTGGACTTGGTGCAAAATAGACTGCAGATGGAGATACCTAGGTACAAACAGATTCTGGGCCATATATTTCCTTAGAATTACAGAAGAGAACAGGAACAATGATTGGATCATGCATAATATGCTCAAAGATTGTTTCCATGACAAACTGCAGATAGAGGCCATTAATACTAGACAGTCTGTATACTTTATTAAAAGTCATGTGAATGTACTCCAGGATCTAATTCTTTTTCTTCTGATGTTACATATGTATTTCATAAAGGCATCTTTCTAGGATCTATTAATGTCCTTGGTATCAAATGATTATTTTCCTTATGAAAATGGAGGCTTTTCTTCATCAAAAACATCTCTTCAAGTTATCTTGCTTTTCTCTGCAACTTTAAAATGCTTCTGAAGCTTTTTCTGGGCTTGTAATATGTCAAGGCCATTAGAGGCAGCTACATTAAACATAGTATCATTGATCTACATTCTCTCAAAAGCAATTTTTCTAGTCACAGAAGTACTTTTCCATTACTTTATTTATTCTAGTTATTACAGAATTAAAGAACTTCTTGAAAAGGGAAGGATTCTTTTGCATAATAGCAACTTATTTTAGAAAGAGTCTACATGACAACACTTATTACTCAACTTGGATGCTGAGTTTTGCCCCTCAGTGGCTGGATAATATCCCTCATATTTTTTAAACAAAAAATTCAATAATATTTTTCATTCTAAATAATCTCTTAACTTTTGCTGTCACCACAGAAAACCTTTAATAGGGATTTGATCCCAAGGCATCAAGTATTGCAGAAGCACCAAGATAATTTCATCTTCTCAAACAACATGTATGGATGTCACCAGTCTCAGGGTGACACTGCACATGCTAGAACTTTGGGGAAGTAACAGACATATAGAAGGGCCCTTTTTTCTTTGAAAATCAGCTAAGCCAAGGATTTGACAACTACCAACAAAAAACAAATCCTTCGTGTCACAAGGTAAAAGTAAATGATCTTTTTTAAAACCGTAACAAATGGTCATACTGAATGGGAGGAGGAAACATAACAGAAGTCGCTTTCAGCCCAGTTTTTTCTTCCCCGGTAAATTGGACCTACATTCCCTCCTTCCCCTCAAATGCTGCCTTTTAATATGTTGTTAATCAGGCAAGAGTCAGAGAGTCATGTCAGCTCCAGTAATATGGCCTTTATATTACAAAAGGAAAACAATATGGGGTGCAGAATCAGAGAGACCTGGATTAGAATAACAGTTGTTTACTTGTGTGATCTTGCACCAGTTATTTTAGCCTGCTGGGCCATAAATCCTTTATCTGTAAGATGAGGATAGTACCCACTTTTATGATTGTTGTAGGGACTAAAGGATATAATGTATATGAAGCACCTAGCACTTAGTAGGTGCTTAATAAATGCTATCACTGTCAGCTCAAGATTTACAGTTCATCCATTGCCAGTTTCTCTAGCCTCCTGACTGAGGTATGCAGATAATTTCCTATAGTTGACACACTTCAATTATCACCCCCTTGCCATAGCCTCTTCCGAATGACTATCCATCAACCCCAGGTCAAGTCAATCTCATTTCACAGAAGCTTTTTCTCTTTAAATCAGAGAACAAAAGGGTAGATGCTGAGGTTCATTCTTTGTAATTCTTTTAGTATAGCCCAGGGCAGGAACAGAGCTAACCAGTCACTGTTCTTGGCTTCCAGCCAGACTGGTGGTCCCAACTCTTTAGACCAGGTTCTTGATCTGTTTCCAAGGAAACACATAGCAATCTCACAGCCACATTTTTGGGACACATATTCCACTAGAATTGTGATATCTTTCTCTGGTTCTTGGGCTTCTCTTGTGGCTCAGCTGGTAAAGAATGTGCTTGCAATGCAGGAGACCTGGGTTCCATCCCTGGGTTGGGAAGATCTCCTGGAGAAGGGAAAGGCTACCCATTCTAGTATTCTGGCCTGGAGAATTCCATGGACTGTACAGTCCATGGGGTCACAAAACGTTTGACACAACTGAGTGACTTTCACGTTCTCTGGTTCTCAATAATCTCTCAATATTTATGGTGGAATACAAATTGATTGTGGAATTTCCCCCCAAGGAAACCACAGTGGAACCATATCGCTAATATCTTCAAAAGTACTGAGGCTCGAATGGACACTGCTTCTGTGGCTAAAATCTGCATACCTGTTTGGTTTAGTTAGTCATCTAATGGGACAGAGCAGAGAGTCCACAGCTCTGAGACTAGGGCTCAGTGAGTACTTCCAGACTGAGTCCACCAGTCCTCACAGAGATTCTGTATGGGGGTGAGCAGCAGGTAGAATGGTAGCCACTTGGCTTACTTGCTCCTGGTTTCTTAGCAACTTGGCCTTTGAGACTGGGTAGAGCTGAAAGTTCAATATGGCCACTTGGGTACACCTTCATTAAGAATGTTGTCAAATTTCTACTAAATTATTTCCACGAAGGCTCTCAGTGTGTTTATGTCAGACAACATGTCACTAACTCATCAATAAGCCATATTTAGAGTTAAATCTCAGAGAAGGCAATGGCAACCCACTCCAGTACTCTTGCCTGGATAATCCCATGGGCAGAGGAGCCTGGTAGGCTGCAGTCCACAGGGTCGCGAAGAGTCGGACACGACTGAGTCACTTCACTTTCACGCATTGGAGAAGGAAATGGCAGCCCACTCTAGTGTTCTTGCCTGGAGAACCCCAGGGATGGGCAAGCCTGGTGGGCTGCCGTCTATGAGGTCGCACAGAGTCAGACACGACTGAAGCAACTTAGCAGCAGCAGCAGCAGCAGCAGAGTTAAATCTTGAAAGTAGCTATTGCCTTTCAGTAACACTGTTCCAAAGGCATTTCAGAGTTGGTTAGTGCATGTATGCATTTTCTTCTCATCACCCCATCTCTTGCCTCCTCTTTTCCCCATGTCTATGCTTCTTCTTGGTACTATAGTAAGTGCACTAGTGGGGCCTTGCTAGAAGAGTCCAATAGGAAAGTCTTTTCTCTCACATTGGACCATATTAGATTGGGCTGGTCAAAAAGTTCATTTGGGTTTTTCTGTATCATCATATGGAAAAACCTGAATGAATTTTTGGCCAACCCAATAATTACACAGATCCGACAGAGGATGAGATGGCTGGATGGCATCACCAACTCGATGGACATGAGTTTGAGTGAACTCTGGGAGTTGGTGATGGACAGGGAGGCCTGGCGTGCTGCAGTTCATGGGGTCGCAAAAAGTTGGACACGACTGAGCGACTGAATTGAACTGAACTGAAAGACAGGCTATCTTAAAATCTATCCTTAAATCAAAGCACCTGTGTGGAAACAAGTGGTGACACTTTTTCCAAAAGCTTCTCTTCAACAAATAGGAATCAGAAATGTCTACTTGTCAGATTTCAGACTCACTTCATTAATTAATTGTGTTTTAGTTCCTTTTCAATGATTGAAACATCAAATGAGGAAGACCAGGAGCTTAGTTCTGGAAGTCCCATTTGGTGGCAAGTATATGTGGCTCAAGAAAGAGGGTAAAAGCCAAACTCTCAAAATGGTGGCCCCTAAAGCTACCATTCATGAGGCCCTTTGCTTGATAAGCATGGCATAATTGAAAGAACCTTGAGTAGGGATATTGGATCTTGTTTAGGCACAGCTGCTAACTTGCTCTGCCTCCGTTTCCCCAATAGTAAACTAAGTAGTTTGACTAAATAATACTGAAAAGCTTTTCTAATCAATTATTTTAGGAATTGTAAAAAGAGTCTTTTGTCTCAAGGGCTGTGGTTCTTAATCTTTATTAAGTCACAGGTCTAATTTGAAATTCACTAGAATATTATGGCCCATTTCCTCAGAAAAGGCACATTGTTGTGGAAGTCTACATACCATTTCAGAGGCTTTATGAAGTCCCTGAGTCCATAGATACTGGGTTAAGAACTGTTTCTTTCAGGCGATAAAAGAGCTTATCTTCAAAAAGCAAACATGAAACAACAATGAAAACTACCTGGCCTTTATCCATCTTAACAATTTTCCCCAGCATTTGATCCCAAAATGGAACTCCTACAGAACAAACACAGTCTGCCTTAAAAAAAAAAAAAAAAAGAACTGTTTTAAGCTTTTGTTTCTTTCTGATTGCTTGGAAAGGAAGCTGTTAGGACAAAGCAGGAAGAAGAATAATTCAAACAGACATAGGCTTTGACATGCAAAACATGCTTTGCAGATTTGTCCTAAGTATGTAAAAGCAGGAAGGCCACCTTCCTGAGTCCACATTGGAGGGATTATAGAGGCATCACTCTTTCTGTCTGGGCCATAGGAGCAGATGCATTCTTGGCTATGTAATACTATGCCAGAGCTCCAAACTGGCACTAGGGTCCATATCTTCAGTAAGAGAGACATGGTAAGAGCCTCTGAAGTTCAGCAAACATTCCTACTCCCTTACTTCCAAGGTAAGCAATGGCCCCATCTCAAGTAACTTTTAGTTCAGAGTAAGACTTCTAAGATCAATCTTTAGCCCCAAATCTTTCAGAGATAGATGGCCTTTTGAGGAGGCAGGAAGTTCAGAAAACAGTTGAAAGCTGAGCTCCTCTCTTCGACTCAGGTCAGTGGACAGCTTGGTTTCTGCAGTCTGGCTTGAGGAAGTTCAGCCATTCACAGTCGTATAGGAGCTCAAGATAGACCTTCTAGGGGAATGAAGACAGAATACAAAGGAGAAATAAACTTGTGTATAGGACATGTGCCCCTTATTTTATAGCCTCCCAGAGACTGAAGGTCCAGGGACAGGAAGAATCTGCTCTTCAGCACACAAGGGTTTGAAGAAGACCCTTCTAGAACCTGGAAAGGGTCCCCTGAGGCCAAGGATTTTACAACCTGAAAGGGAAAGAAGAGAGTAAGGAATTAGCTATGATTGGTTAAGTACTTAATAGCCACTGGGCAGTAGGGCCTCTCGTGGTAGGTAGCAAATCTGCTGAGTAACAGCAGCTGGCTAGGAAAAAGCCCTTGTAACTCAGATTCCATTAGCCCAGTCCCAGATATGGTGCTATAATCAGGGCTGGAAACCCTGTGCCTTTAGCTTGAACTCTAATCCTCAAAAAGTCTACAGGGGATATAGAAGCCTGATATCTCTGAGATTACCCCCCCCTTGCCGAATGGTCACTGCCTTTATGGCCCTACAATAACTCCAGATTTCCTTTTACTGGGACTTTAGCTTCATAAGAGCTGATAAGAAAAAGCTTATCTACCCACAGACCTCTGAGGACTTGCAGTGATAGGAAGAAAAGGAAGGCTGAGGAGTGCATGGAAAGCTCTGGTCCAGATACCTGGATCTTATTTATGCATGTATTGGTTTATATCATGCCAACAATCTGATTGTCAATCAGAACTTCTAGGCAGAGAAAGAAATTTCCATGATCTCCATGGCTCTGGTGATCTTAGTAAGTTACGTATCCCCTCTGAACCTCAGTTTCTTTATATGTTCAGTGAAAGTACATATTATCTTCCTTATTTCTGACTTTTGATATGGACTAAATGAATTAATGGATGTGAAAGTGCTTTGCATTTGACATATATAAAGAACTAAGGATGAAGGTTCAANNNNGTTCAAGGAGTATGAGATAGTGATTTGGGCTGAAGGAATAAAATCCCTCTACAAATACTCAGGTAGCTTCTTGGGACCTACCAAAGTATCAAATGAGAGTTTACTGATATTCTTACAGACCCAAAGGATGTCAGAATTAAAAGGTTCCAAACGTTTCATTTTACATACTAGGAAATTGAGGCCCAGGAAAGGAAATGTAATTGCCCTAAATGTCACAATCTAGGATTTCTAATGCCCTTGATTCAAAGGCAGTTCATAAGATTATACTGTAGTTTGGCTGAGAGAGAAAGAAAGAAAAAGTAAACTTAAAAACATAGAGAACCTCAGTATTAAACGACAGTAAGTATAAGGGTCATTTAATTACAAAGTAGTAAACTGAGCCACGGAGGTGAATTCCCACCCTCTGGACCTACATGGCATTCCAGTTCTCAAAAACTCAGATCTCATAAAAGAAGGCATATGTGTAACAAGGTTTTGTAATCAGAAGAGGATACTACATACCTGAGGCCTCAACTCTCATCTCCAGGAAGTCTGCCTTGAGAACTGCGGGTAAAGGATGAAAGACATTTCACTAAGACTCTACAAATCAGAACTGGAAAGGCAAAACAAGTGGGTGGGTAACCCTTCCAAGACAGTGCCAATCAGGCCATTTGAAAAATTAGGAAGTGATTCCATCCAGATATTTCAAAACATCTCACTCCATGCTTATAGGTTAGGCTACCTCTCTAGCAGATTTAGAGAGCCCAGTGTCCCAGACACAAAAACATCTTTCAGGTGCTACCACAATCCCTTGAGTGTCATACAGTGGGAGGCTAGGGGAGACCAGAGAAACTGGCCTAAGACCAAAGACTACATTCTATGATTATCTCCAATGAGAGAAGGGCAAAGAGGAAAGGCAAATACCTTCTATGAAACATGAATCTTCCTTTGCCTCAGAGACCAAACAAGCTTTGCCTGGCCTCTTGATGTCTTTAGATCAGTCCTATGGTCAACTTGTCTAGAGATGGTTGGAGGAAAGAGAAAACCCTGGAGAATTAAGGTCCATATAATGTGGGCAGAAAATCCCAGACAGCAGCTGGTCCCAGGGCTATGTTCTCAACATTGTTTTTCTCCTCTCTCTTGAATCTATTTATACCTATTCCCTGAATGACCTTATTCCCATTCATGATTTCAATCCCCATCAAGCACTGAGACCCCACCTTCACTCCAAAGGATACTATTCATATTGTAGTATATGTGAACAAATTTGTACAGTGTCTGTACTCAATAATTCTACCCCTAAGTGTATGTAGGTCCAGTACCAACTACTAGTCTAAGTTGTAGTTACCCATTGGTCATTACTATCTGGATGTCACACAGAATCTTCATACACAGTGTCCAAAATTGATCAGAGAAAGTTTTCCACAAAACCTGTTCCACCATGATTAACTATTGCTACCATCTACCCAGCTATCCAAGTTAGACTTTTTCTCTCTTAATCCTTCTCCAATGTTCTATATTTGAAAAGTCATTAAGGTCTTACTGAGTCTACCTCAAATCTATCCTTTCATTCTATTCCTGCTAACAATGCCATATATCAAGACCTCATCAACTCTTGCTAGGATGATTAGCCTTCTAATTGGTTTCACTGCCTTCAGGTTTTACTCTCCTATCTTCCTCATTACCAACAGAATGTATGTGTATTTCAAAATAATTCATGCAGATTAGAATATGCATTGTCATTTTTTAAGCTTTTAAGCTCTCCATAATGACTACAGAATAAAGACTGAACTCCTTGGTATGTTATATACGGCCTTTACAGTCTAGCCCCAATCCATCTTCCTGGCCTCACTTCCAGCTGAGCTTCCTTCCCCTCACCCCCACATTCCAGCCAAAGTGGAACACTAAGCTCTTTGTGAACTTGCGTTGCATAAGTGGTTCTGCCTTACTGAAATATTTCCCCCTCCTTTCTCTTCTTTTGAGTTTTCAATTTTTAATTTGTTGTATATGGGAGATAAATGAAAAGTGAGGTCATTCAAATATCAGGTTACATATAGTCAGGTGTGCAAATTGGAGGCAAAAAGGGGCACGGCAAAGGTTAAATAGATTATCATTTTCATTAGTGATGAGATGAGATTGACTGTGGCTAGTCTAAGAATTTTGACCAGCAGCCAGCGTGTAGATGCACTGATGAAAATGGTGGTTACAAAACGAGTCAGAAAGAAAAACACCAATACAGTATATTAACACATATATATGGAATTTAGAAAGATTGTAATGATGGCTTGTAATGATGGCCCTATATGCAAGACAGCAAGAGACACAGATATAAAGAACAGACTTTTGGACTCTGTGGGAGAAGGCGAGGGTGAGATGATCTGAGAGAATAACACTGAAACATGTATATTACCATATGTGAAATAGGTGACCAGTCCAAGTTCAATGCATGAAACAGGGCACTAAAAGCCGGTGCACTGGGAAAACCCAGAGGGGTGGGACGGGGAGAAAGAAGGGGCGGGGGTTTCAGCATGAGGGGTACATATGTACATCCGTGACTGATTCATGTCAGTTTATGGCAAAACCCACCACAATATTATAAAGTAATTAGCCTACAATTAAATTATTTTTTAAAAAATGCGTCTAGACAGAAGGGGTGCTTTTGTCATGTGGATGCTGAGTGGGAGTACTCTGTAGGTACCGAAGGTGACTCATGACATATTGGAGGACTGGTGTACCCACCTTGGTCTTACACACATTCCTGCCAAGAAAGAATCTGGGGATAAGGAAGAGGATTAAATTTAGGTTCCAGAGACCTGAATATAGGACTGGTAGGGTCATCCTCCACCCTGAAGTGCCTGCTTTGGCCATAGTACCCTATGTTGCAGTTGGTCCAAGACTTCTCTGAGCACTATGACAAAGCCTAGGCAATGGTTACCAATCTTTCCACATTTTCAACACCAGTTTGGCTATAGTTTCCCTATTAGAAATCAAGCTGCCTTAAAGATTCTACTGGACTTTGTTCATGCCTAGTACATATACAGCTCAATGCCTTGGTTCCCTGTTCAAGACTACAGAACAATCGTTCTCATTTTCAGTGTATTCTACCCATCTTTCAAGCTCCATCTCAGATACAACTACCTCTAAAAAACTTTCCTTTAGATATGTGCACTTCATTCTGTTAATTCAAGATTGCTTTATTCTATTTTCCTGGTATTTATTTATCATATGGCTTATCCTAGGGAGGGAGGAAGGACTACCCAGAAGTAGTAAATAGTACTGCTTATAGGCAGATGCTTTAAGAATATTAAGGTGTCTCTTTCTGTTTTTCTTTTTTTTCCCCTTCAAGCCTATCTGATTAAGCCTGCTTCAAAAAATATTCTAGGTAAAAACTTTATCTTCATTATATCAGTAAGAGAAATCTAGGGCTTTGACCTCTCTTTCATCTGTTATGGTAGAATAAATGGTAAATTATTGTCTAAGGAGAATTTGGTCTAGACTAGAGTTCCATGTGACTGACTGCCAAGCAGAATTTCAGTGGCCTGCTATTCAGAATCATGTCCTGGTTAGTCAGGGCTCACAGTTTTAACTAAATGATGTCTAACCTATCCCAGCTCCAGTGCTGGTAAAGGCATATTACTCTGCTTTTAATTGAACACCCAGAAGAGTTACACTCCTATCACCCACCAGGAAACACAATTTTGATCTCTCTGATAAGCAACACTAAGTGAATTCACAGAAGAGTCCCTGAAGGATAAGCAATCGTTTCTCCAAGTGTTCCAATCTAAAGGGTCCCAAATGATAGGCCTTGAAAAGTCTATACCAGCACTTGAAGAATTTTAAAAACAAATTGATTGGAAAGAAGAAAGGAAAGAATGTAAAAACCTAGATTCCCAGGTGCCACTCCTGGAGATTCTGTTTTAATGAGTCTGGAGTAGAAGGCAGGAATCTGTGTTCATTTTTTTTCCCCTCAAAAATTTCCAGGTGATTTATATATGCAGCCAGTTTGAAAACAGCCACCTAAGTCTAATGCTTACCTCTGAAATCAGGACTATGCTCATTCTAAGGCCATTTATGTTAGAATATTGCACTCTACATATTTCTATCAGTTGCCCTTTTAGAATGAAATAGGATCTAAACAAGCAAACTAACAAAAAAAAAGAACTATAATGAGCATAATATTTTTGCAATACCACTTGGCATGTGAGTACTCTGNAGGGAAACTGAGAGACAAAGAAACAGAGACATAAGTAGAAAAACACAAAGAGAGAGAAAGAGACTGAGAATTACAGAGACAGAGAAAGAAATAGTGTAAAAGAAACAAATAGGTAAGAGTAACAAAGGCAGAGAGACACACAGGTATAGGGAAAAGGCAGAAACACAAGTTAAGATTGGGGAGACAGAAAGACAGTGTTGGGGGAGAGAAAGGAACAAACACAGTCAGACAGAGACAGAGCTACAGGAAATAGAAAAGGAGAATGTTAAGAGAGTAAATGACACACTCATGATGCATTTATTAAAAAGTGATTTGGTTGAAGTTCTGTCATTTGCATCTCTTACCTTCCTGTTTTCCGGGAAGCTGTTTCAAAGAATCTGGTCCTGGAAGCCACTCTGCAAACAGAAGTCAACCAAGTCCCATGAACTGCTCTGAAATATGTGTGAGAACCAATGGCCAATGTAAAGGAGAATAAAATATGAATCAGACAGGCCACCAATGCCACATTCTGCCTTAGCTTGCAAAGGATCTGGGTCTGAGGGAAAATCTACATATCAGAATGTGAAATGGCTCAGACACCACAGGCACTCCCAAGGCTATGGCTGATACCTTCTGCTTCCCCTTGGTTCAGAATGGTCTAAGTATGATATGCATTCAGGCTACTCTTGGGAGAAATAAGTAAAACAAGTTCTTGGTTTCAGAGTATCGTTTTTGGCATTTTTGTAAATACACTTAGCTAATCAGTCCAAGTAGTAGAGGCTTTTATTTTCTTACTTCCTCAATTTTACAGTTATGAGACAATCAACACAAGAAAAAGGAAAACCAGGAAGCAGAATACTGAGAGGGGTCCCAGGCACTGGCTATGGAGAGGCCAGCCAGGTTAGTTTTGTGGCCAAGCAAGGCTGGTCCCTAAGAGGTGCTGTGGCCCCATCTTAGCTGCTCTATCCCTGGTTTCTTGGCTTGCAAACCAGCCTCAGGAAGGCCTGCTGGATATTAGTTCTGTTCTTACCCTGTAAGATGCTCTTTGGAGAATGAGAGTCATTTTGGAAAATTTTTAAAATCATACTTTCACTTTTAAAAAAAAAAAGCCTTACAGTACAAGTAGAATGAACAAATCTGTTCGTTAAATTACTTTTAAAACAAGTAGTAATAATAAGATAAAAAAATTTCCAGGCCAAGGAAGCATGAAAGCAGCAGGTAATCTTATTACCCTACAGAGATCAGTGTGATTAAGAAAAATGGGTGTCCTATCAGGCATTAAGTTTTAAACACTTCAGCTTAGGAAAACTCTCCCAGTAGAAAACTCTGAACAGGGCTGGTGTGTGACAGTTCCCTTCACTATGAAGTGAATGATGCCCCAGGGTTGTGCATTGGACACGCTTTACAACCATAATGGTAATCTTAAAAGTGTTCTTAGTGATCTAAGGTGGGCTTTAGGTCAAGATTTAAAAACATCCCTACTTACACAGATGATGGGATTTCCCCTGCATTGCCAGCCATAACATCTGGCTTTGGTTCTGGTTTCTGGGTAGTAGTTGCCCGGCAGGGAGGGTCTGGAGGCCTCACTGGGGGCCTGATGATGGTTGGCTTTTCTCCTGGAGGCCGCACTTTGCTGAAACTGTCAGAGTCTCCTGGGAGAGAGAACAACAAGAACTTGGACAGTTAGCCAAATGGAACACTACTCCTCAGGAGGTACTCGATAATGCAGTGATATTGGCCACCTTTCTTGGTCCCCATTTCTTGATGGTTACTAACAACTCTGGATTAAAAAATTATTCTAGCAGCTATCCCTTCAGATAGTCTATGTTTGAACTCCAGCTCTGAAACTTCATATTTGTGTCACCTAGGGCATCAATTTGCTCAGTCTCAGTTTCTTCAACTATATAAAGACCAATAATACACATAGCAGGTGCTTAGTCAATATCTGATCACTGAATAGATGGACATGAGTTTGAGTAAACTCCAGGAGTTGGTGATAGACAGGGAAGCCTGGCATGCTGCAGTACATGGGGTTACAAAGAGTTGGACATGACTGAGCGACTGAACTGAACTGAACTGAGGGTACCAATTTGCTCAGTCTCAGTTTCTTCAACTATATAATTAAGACCAATAATACATTACCTTATAGAGGCATTGGGAGAATTTACTTAGGTACTGGCTCAGATGGTAAAGTGTCTGACTGCAATGCAGGAAACCTGGGTTCGATTCCTGGGTCGGGAAGATCCCCTGGAGAAGGAAATGACAATCCACTCCAGCACTCTTGCCTGGAAAATCCCATGGATGGAGGAGCCTGATAGACTACAGTCCATGGGGTGGCAAAGAGTTGGACACAACTGAGCGGCTTCACTTTCACTTCTCAATAACATGTTTAGTATTGTGACTGATACATAGCAGGTGCTTAGTCAATATCTGATGATGAATTTGTTATAGTCATCATCACCAAAAAATCAGGTTCTTTTCACTTAAACCTTGACTATTGTAGCAGTCTCCTAACTGAACTTTCTATCTCTATGTCTCTAGTCTCCATGTGACTCAGCACAAAATAAATACACATAATTTTTTTTTAATAAAACAGTTCTGGCAAGAGTATATTGAAACAGATGCATGNNACATTGCTCGTAGAACTATACAGTGGGCTTACTCTATCTAGATAGCCTGACATCAAGAACTGTGGAACAATGTGGATGAAATGCAAAATAATATATATGAGACAGTTCATGCTCATTGATCCAGTTGATCCACTTTGAAGAACAGACCCAGAGAAATTAACCCAAGAGGAAAAAATAAGCAATCAGCACAAAAACATGCTTCTTAATAGCACAAAGTCAGACTCAAACACAAAAGAAATAATTAAATTCTTACAGGCATTTAACCAATACATATTATGCATGAACTAACAAGGATTTGGGCTAGGTGAAAAATGTATTCATATAAAATAATATTAATTGAAGAAAAGGCCACAGAAATATTCATGGCCTGATGAACCTGATCTGAAAATAGACACATGTGTAACTATGCAAGGGTGTTATCAGATTTTGATATTCACTCAGTTTTTGTCAGTAAACCCTGATAATCACTTTTTCTTCTACAAGACTTTTTAAGGTAAATGTAAAACATATCAACTTTAATCCATAATCCTTAAGTATTTGAAAATTGTTTTTCTAGATTTTCTCAGTGGCTACAAAACGTACAGGATAAAGTTCAAACTCCCTAGCAAAAATTCAAGGCCTTCTATGAGTTGGTCCCAAATTATTATCCCAGGCACTAACACTGGACTTTAACTCCAGCTCTACTTTTGTTAAACCAGTCTCCTCACTGGCCCTATCAAAGCAATCCCTTGGTTCTTATTTCTAGATGAGATAGTATGGTACAGTGTGAAAAGTACAGAGTCTTGAGTTGGGCAGATCTGGCTTTCAGGCCTTGTTCTGCTATTTCTAAGCTGTGAGACCCTGGACAGTTATTTCAACTCTTTGACTATCAAGGTATTCATCTGAGAAATGGGTATCCTCACGAGATAGTTATAAGAACTAAATTAGATGGCTGATAGAGAGTACCTAGCTGACAGCTGGGATTAGTGAGTGTTAGACTCTGCCCTGCTTCTTGTCCGATATATACCCTTGTTTTCATGTTTGATCTGTATTGAAAGAAAAAGAAAAGAAAGAAAATGAAGTTGCTTAGTCATGTCTGACTCTTTGCGACCCCGTGGACTGTAGCCTTACCAGGCTCCTCCATCCATGGGATTCTCCAGGCAAGAATAATGGAGTGGGTTGCCATTTCCTTCTCCAGGGGATCTTCCTGATCCAGGTATCAAACCTGGGTGTCCCGCATTGCAGGCAGATGCTTTACCCTCTGAACCACCAGGGAAGCCCAATCTGTACTGAAACCACCCCTAAACACTCAGCTCAAATCTCAATCCTCTGAACACTCCACCTGGCATAGGTAATCTCCATCCATGTAAATGCTCATAAAGTACATAATTGCTCTGTAGGGTTTTTTCATTCCTCTAGCTAGTCATTCTTGTGAGGGAGACAGATATGAAAAAAATGATAATGATAATATGGTATGATTTGTGCTCTAATGGTGATGTGAGCCAAGTACTCTTCAGTCACACACAAAGAAATTCTGCCTCCCCATCTAGGCTGCATCTTACATTTCTGGACACACCATTCCCCTTAGCACCAGGTCATGTACACAGAATTGTAGCTAAATAATGACCAAAATAATAATAATAATCTTTCTAAAATGTTATACCATTCAAAGTACTCTTCCAGATGACTACTGATGTTCACAATAAGCTTGTGANAAAATTTATTTACAAGGCAGCAATGGAAAAACAGACATAGAGAATAGACTATGGACATGGGGAGAGGGGAGGAGAGGGTGAGATGTATGGAAAGAGTAACATGGAAACTTACATTACCATATGTAAAATAGATATCCAACGGAAATTTGCTGTATGGCTCAGGAGACTCAAACAGGGGCTCTGTATCAATCTACAGGGGTGGGATGGGGAGGGAAATAGGAGGAAGGTTCAAATGGGAGGGGGTATATGTATACCTATGGCTGATTCATGCTGAGGCTTGATAGAAAACAACAAAATTCTGTAAAGCAATTATCCTTCAATAAAAAATAAATTAAAAAGGAAAAAGTTATAAATGATAACAATAATGATAATGGTAATAAAATAAGTGATAAAAATTTAGCTACCATTCTTTATTGAACACCTGCTTTGTTCTAGATACTATGATACTATACTCAGTCCCTTATGCACATATTCTTATTTAACACTAGCCATAACCCTGAAAGATAAAAAGTATTATACCTGTTCTACAGCTGAAGAAACAGAGAGATGAGAAGTAACCTCATAGTTAATTGGCAATAGATCCTGGTCTATCTACTTTCCAAAGCCCAAGTAGTCACAGGTACCAGTGATTTTCAACCCTGGCTAAACATAGAGAACATTGAAATTGTATAGTACTGGAGACCCAATAGCCAGAGATCCCAGTTTAATTGATTAGGGTAGGACCTGGATATGGATATTTTCTAAAAGTTTCCCCAAGTGACACTATGTATAGCCATAGTTGAGAACCTCTAGCCACATGATGATGCTTGCTCACCTGGAGATCAGATTATAACAGTTGACAACACTGTTCTATTTCTACTGGTTGCTGGAATGAGTACTGGATAGGAAGCATACACTTCAGTCAGAGCCAGAAAACGTTTCTACCTGAAGCTGTGTACACCCTAAGGCTATCATTTCCTTTGATAAGAGATCTGGATGACACTCCCTGAAACATGAAACCCATTCATTTACCAGTTGCAGGCACATCCAAATAGACATCTGCCTAAGGCTTGGAAAACAAATGTCATTAGACTTGCATCTTCCTAGGCTCTTTATGAAAGTGAAAGTCACTAAGTCATGTCTGACTCTTTGTGACCCCATGTACTGTAGCTGGCCAGGCTCCTCTGTCCATGGAATTCCCCAGGCCAGAATAAGGGAGTGAGTAGCCACTCCCTACTGTAGGGGACCTTCCCAATTCTGTGATCAAAGCCAGGTCTCCCACACTGCAGGTGAATTCTTTACCATCTGAGCCACTAGGGAAGCCTGAGAATACTGGAGTGAGCAGCCTATGCCTTCTCCAAGGGATATCCCCCACCCAGGAATTGAACCATGGTGTCCTGCATTGCAGGCGGATTTACTACTTCAACTGCCAGGCTCTTTATTGGGAGCTACAAATTGATGTTTCATTATAAGTCGAACTTCGAAATAGTAGCAAAGGGCTTTCTTGGTTGAAAGACCCCAATGTTGTTCTCTCCAACCTCTAATGTGTCACAGCAAAGCCACAAGTCAAACTGAGGCAGAGAAGGAAGAGTAATAATACCCAGGAGTCAAGAGACCTAGATTCCAGTATTAATAGTAAAACTAACTTGCTGTGTGACCTTGAATGGATCATTTCCCTACCTTTACAGTGTGGACTTGGACTGCTTTCCAGATCAATGGGTCCATGATATAAATCTACAGGCCTATATCTTTCCCTGCTGACGTTCATATGCTACTCTAAAAGCCTGTTCTGATCATGTACCTAACTAGCTTGAAAAAAAATCTCCAGATAGCTAGATAGACAATAGTTAGATTTGGATTTCACAGCTCCCTGTTATCTGCAGCATATGCACAAACATTTTTAAACCCGGAATTTGTTACCTTCTTTGGTCTCAATTCAACTGATCATTCTGGTCTACCTTTCCACCATTCTGCTTCACATATCCTATTGTCCACATAAATAGTATTACTTCTTGTTCCATGTACACATTCTACAATTAATAAACTCTTTTTAAGATGCCCTCTACCCCTTCTTATATACCACAATTTGCATCATCCATCAAGATTCAACTTAAGTTTCATATCTTTTGGAAGCCTAATATGCTGCAAATTCCTTTATCTCACTCTTACAGAACTAATCACCTTGTACTTTGATTCAGGGCTATGTGTTTTGTTGGCTTTACCTCCCCGATTAAGATGGAGAAACCTGAGAGCTAGATCTAGGTGAGATCCCTCTCTGTATTCAGCAAGGGCCCAAGTAAATTGCCTTGCATGTAGATGTTATTTAATACTCATTGAGAAAAGAAAAATGTACCTCAGTCCACTAGAAGGACAATGGGAAAGGCTTTCCTTTTTGAAGTCCCCATTTGTGCCATCTGTGACACACACAAACATGATATACCCAAATTTGGGACCCTGTGCACTAAACGCAGGCGGCTGCAACCCGGTGCACTAAGCGTGGCCAAGAGGAGTTACCCCACGTCCAAGGTCAGGGGTAGTGACCAAGAGTGCCAGGCTGTGACGGTGCAGGAACGGCCGAGAGGAGCTACCCAAGTCCGAGGTCAGGGGCGGTGGCTGAGAGGAGCTACCCAGCGTCCAAGGTCAGTGGCGGCGGGGAGGAGACACCCCACGTCCGAGGTCAGAGGCGGCCGCCGAGAGGAGCTACCCCGCGTCTGAGGCCAGGGGTGGCGGCCGAAAGGAGCTACCCCACGTTCGAGGTCAGGGGTGGCTGGAAGAAGCCACCTCGTGCCCGAGGCCAGGGGCAGCGGCCGGGAGGAGCAACCCGAGGAGCTGTGGCTGCGCGGGCCGAGGAGGGCCTAGAGGAGCTATCCCACATTGAAGGTCAAGAAGGGTGGCAGTAAGGAGATAACCCTCATCCAAGGTAAGGAGCAGCCACTGTGCTTTGCTGGAGCAGCCGTGAAGAGATACCCCATGCCCAAGGTAAGACAAACCCAAGCAAGATGGTAGGTGTTGCAAGAGGGCATCAGAGGGCAGACACACTAAAACCATACTCACAGAAAACTAGTCAATCTAATCACACTAGGACCACAGCCTTGTCTAACTCAATGAAACCAAGCCATGCCTGCAGGGAAACCCAAGACAGGCGGGTCATGGTGGAGAGGTTGGACAGAATGTAGTCCACTGGAGAAGGGAATGGCAAACCATTTCAGTATTCTTGCCTTGAGAACCCCATGAACAGTATGAAAAGGCAAAATGATAGGATACTGAAAGAGGAACTCCCAAGGTCAGCAGGTGCACACTATGCTACTGGAGATCAGTGGAGAAATAACTACAGAAAGTATGAAGGGATGGAGACAAAGCAAAAACAATACCCAGCTGTGGATGCGACTGGTGATAGAAGCAAGGCCCGATGCTGTAAAGAACAATATTCCATAGGAACCTGGAATGTCAGGTCTATGAATCAAGGCAAATTAGAAGTGGTCAAACAAGAGATGGCAAGAGTGAACGTCGACATTCCAGGAATCAGCGAACTAAAATGGACTGGAATGGGTGAATTTAACTCAGATGATCATTATATCTACTACTGCAGGCAGGAATCCCTCAGAAGAAATGGAGTAGCCATCATGGTCAACANAGAGTCCAAAATGCAGTACTTGGATGCAATCTCAAAAACGACAGAATGATCTCTGTTTGTCTCCAAGGCAAACCATTCAATATCACAGTTATCCAAGTCTATGCCCCAATGAGTAACGCTGAAGGAGCTGAAGTTGAGCTGTTTTATGAAGACCTACAAGACCTTTTAGAACTAACACTCAAAAAAGATGTCCTTTTCATTATAGGGGACTGGAATGCAAAAG